>JAWNMD010000095.1:600000-827399 GCA_035044365.1 Drosophila neotestacea
ATAAATATGATGTATGGCTTTGCGTGAATTTCACTAATACAACTTTAAATCGCACATTTCCACCTATGGGAGTGAACTTTCAAAAATAAATGGCTTGGCAATACCAGGAAAGTTAAAAAAAAGGTGGCCAGTATCCATACAAATGGAAACGAATTTTAGACAATAATGAAGAATGAATAAATGAAAAATGATTGAATTTAGAATAAATTTTAAAGCTATTTCAGCTAAAGTCGTGTTTAATAGAACTAAATTTACCCCTAACGATATTGATATGAGTTTAACTAACAGAAACATGTACCCTCACATGACATACACTTAGGTATAATAAGCATAATAGTTAAAGAGTGAGAATCCTAAATATCGTTGAGGTTATTTCTTATCGATAAACTACGAAGGTAAGGACGTGCAGATTTCCGACTGCGGCTGTTGGGCGATGTTATCAATGCATTCACGAATTTTGAATATATCCTCCGGATAAACACGACAGCAACCGCCAATAACGCAGGCTCCAAGTTCAATCCATTCGTGAACAAATGAGGCAACATTAAGGCCATTTCCGGTCCACTCGCCACTTTCGCTATCGTAGACCTCTCCACGATTGCTATAGACAACAAGGGGGATTTTTTCATCCGACGGCGTGATGGCTAGCAGAGATTTAAAGAGGTGCGTCACATGGCTGGGATTCACGCAGTTGACCCCAATTCCTAGTAGGCGTGACTGTGCCTTATGCTCCGAAATAAGGCGCCAAACTGCCAAGGCTGCCTGGGCAAAAGGTTCACCATGTGCCAGGCCAGTCTGGTCCTGCAAGCAAAGAGGGAAAAGGTAAGTGGACAATGTAAATAAACTTGCTTCAGTTAAAATACTTACCTTGCATTGGAAGGACACCCAGAACTTAGCAGATGGATATTTGTTGAGTATGAGTTCGGTCACCGCCAAGGCCTCCAGTTGACAAGGTAGCGTCTCCACAGCCAAACCATCAACACCTGCTTGCAGACAAGTTTCGATGCGTGTTGCATGCCACTTCTGCAACTGGGTATAGTTCACCAGGTTGGTATAACTGCCCGCGTACTCGGACCCATCATGTAAGTGCGCACCATATGGACCAATTGAGGCCAATATCCAGGGCATGGTGGGACCAATGTTTCCATTGATGGCCGCCACTTCGCCCAAATACTGTGACCTTGCCTCTCGCGCCAAATGAACGCTCTTCTCAATCAAGGCCACGCTCTCCTCTCGCGTCTTACCCAAATGCTTCATGAATCCCTCCACGCTGGACTGATAGGTGTTGGTCAATATAATGTCAGCACCTTTGCGTAAAAAGTCCAAGTGTGTTTGGACCACAGCCTCCGGTCGTGTGGCATCGAAACGGGAGCCCCACAAGGGATCACCATCGACCTGTTCGCTGACATTGCGGGCCAGTTGGCTAGAGAAGCCACCGCATTTGACCAAAACACGCCGCTTTTGTCTTACCTGATTCCAGTTGCCGGTAAGCGATGGAATCATTATGCTGTAATTACTCTTCTTCTGGCTACGTGACAAGTTCAACTGCAAACAACGTGTGTGTCTGATATTCTACATACATACACAATCACGATTTAAATATTGTTACTAATCTGCTCGTTCCATTCTTTCTTTTTCGATACTTTTAAATACATATGTAGATATTTACGTACTTGGGATTGTGAATTTTGCTGCTTTCCTTTTGTTGTTTTGTTCGACGCTCGCTTTTTCATTTATCGTTGCTGGCAACAACGTTTTTCACACGAACGCCTATGTATAAATATAATTATATGTATGCAGATATGTATCGTATTTGTCTGTCTTGCTCTTACATTTACTTTCATATAGGCAGCACACAAACCACACAAACACTAATATACTTGCCGTCACACAGCTGATTTGTGTTTACAGTTATTTTACATGCGATAAATGACTACAGTTGCATTCATAATGTTTATACACGCCGTCACCGCATACAGTGGCTGTCAAACTAGCTTTGCATGTGTATTGTCGCACCAACTGATTTGTGTTTACAACCGCCACTGACTACAGTGGCTGTCGAAATAAGTTGTACAGCAGACAATTGTAATTGTAGGGAAACAAGTTTATTCGCTGAGAATAAAATATAATAGGTATATATATGTATATAGTATATATAAATACATATTGATAATTTATATAGTCGATAATAATACATATTCATAAACAAATTGAGTACGAAATTTATTTAAATATTTGTGGCCATATTAATAGCCTTTTTTTTTGTTAGTACATAATAGTTGTTTTTTGTTGTTGTTTAATTGATCATTTTTGTGTGTTAAAGGATTATAATCACATTTATGTTTATATCTGTATGTTTGTATAGGTAAGTATAAATAAATATGCATATAAATTTAAAATGCCATAAACAATATAAATCAAACTTTGGTCAACTTAAGCATTGTATAAATTCTAAATCCATTTTTGTTATACGCGATAATTCGCATGCAACATTAGGTTCAATGTGCCACATGTGTGTTTTTGCACTTAATAACAGTATTAATATAGATATATCAAGTGTTAATTAGTTAATAATAATTATCCTTTTTCCTCAATGTTTAAGATCAGCTGCAGGTTATCTCATCTTCAATTTTTGATCTCTGGTTGGAAAAGATTCCCAGAGAAATACTTGGCTCAAAAAATACATTGTTATTATTATTTTCCGTTGTAGCTAATGGTACATATTGGATATATGTTTTAGTGTAGTGTATATTTATATGTTTTTATAAGTATCTACTGTGTACTTATCTCTAATTATTTTGTATCTGGTTGCGTGCTTGGAAGTTCATTGTGTGTGTGTGTTTGTGTTTGTGTTTATATCTGTGGCGGCGGCTAACTGTAATGAGGGCAAAATGCAATGATAAAGTACAAACGGATAAGGAAACGTTAAAGAAATGGAAATCAAAAGTAAAGTACAAATACTGAGAGAAAAGCAAATGCCACAATAATCCAATGCCAATGTCCCCAAAAAGATCATATTCAGTCTCAGTCCATTACTTGATGTAGATAACGCTGATAACAAATACCCTTTCCCCCCCAGCTCTCTAAGAGAATAGGTTATTCCGTCGCTTTAGCGAACCAAATTTCTTTTCAGCCTCCAGCAGCATTTTCTCCTTGCGCACCACCTCAAAGGGTATTGTCTTGGACATGCGATCAATTTCCTGATCGGATGGAAAGTCCTCGAAACTCATATTGCTAAAACCCGTCTTGGCCGAATTCTGAATGGTGTTTGACTGAAAATTCCGACTACTTCCACTGACACGATTCTCATCCTGGGCAACAGCAACGTTACGATCATCATCATCATCATCGTCATCATCATGGGATTGATATTGCAGACGTTGATGCTTTTGTTTACTTCCCGAACTGAGGGATGATGTGGAACCCAAGCTGACACCAGCGCTGACTTTCTTATATGCATGTCCCTTGACCTTTTGGGTTAACTTGGCCGGCAGGGCTCTCACAGCCAAATGGGACTTTTCTTTCTTCGGCTTGACGGTGTCGCTGTCTGCAACCAAATCGGCACCACGCAGCACCACGGGCTCCTCCTCGTCATCGGGCGTGAAGTCCGAGCAGCGATCTTGAGAGATTTGCACAAAACCATTATCGGCAATAGCCAACATGGGCTTCATGTGATGTGCAGCTGGTGGCAGGGATGCTGCAGTTGGCACAATTGCCGCTGCAGATGGTGCTAGATGTGGTAATGGTATTGGAGGAGGTATTGATATTGGTGGTGCGGATTGTGGAGCTAATGATGATGATGATAATGGTGGTGGCGGTGGTGGTGCTTGAACAGTTATGCTGGAACTGGAACTGCAGCTAGTGGAGGGCACATTCACATAGACACTGCTGCTGGTGGCACTTCTAATCGGGTTCGGATTGTGATTGGTCAGCGGCTCGGGCGTTTTATTAATAATAATCGAATGATTAATTGTTACAACTGATGCAGCATTCAATTTCATAATATTATTATTATTATTAATATTATTATTATTGTTTTTGCTGTTGCTGTTATTATTGTTGTTGTTGTTGTTGTTTTTGTGGCTGGGATAGTGCAGCTGTAGTTGACTTGGATTGTTGACCTGGGTCTGGATCTGGATCTGGGCCTGATCGGGCGTTACGACAACACATTTGCGAATTACCTGTGGAAATGGCTCCGAGCCAAAGAGATCCCTCTGATGGCTGACCTCGTCCTGCTCTTGTTGTCTCCCTGGCGTCTCTATAAACGGATTAAATATAGGCTCATTGAACTCGTCCAATTGCTCTTGTTGCTGGGCTGGAAAATTAGCAAAATTGGCTGCCTGACTGACTGGCGTCACTGGCGCTCCCTTGACCGGCGTTGAGGTCCACATTTCAGGCTCAGTTGGTCTTGGTTTCGGCTGTGCGGGTTTTGTTTTAGTCGAACGTTTTGGTTTGCCAATGGGCAGCTTAAATGGTGCCATGGCAAAGACATCCAGCTCCTGATCCTGTTCTTCATCCACAGCCGGAGCAGATTCAGTACTGCTCTTGCTTTCCCCAGAACCATAATCCAATTCATCGTCAAGCAACAGCGGACGATCACCGAACTTATGCAACAAATCGCTGGACGTTGGACTGAGTTCTTCGTTGCCACCATTGGCACCAGTGCAACCTGTACAGGCATCACCACTACTTGCTGCCACTGCAGCAGTGCGATCCTTTTTACGCATGCGCACCTTGACAACAACACGACTGCGTACATCATCCTCATGAGTGGTGACACTCTCACATTCGGCATGATAGGCCGAGCTGCTGCACGTCTTTACACTCTCACTAATGCCATCCATGTCCATGGGCAACGGACGACGC
This sequence comes from Drosophila neotestacea, assembly GCA_035044365.1. NCBI lineage: Eukaryota > Metazoa > Arthropoda > Insecta > Diptera > Drosophilidae > Drosophila > Drosophila neotestacea. The sequence goes on from JAWNMD010000095.1 coordinate 604,867, forward strand.
AGTTTGGCCTGTGTGGCCCGTGGATTCTCATCGAAGAGATCATCGTCTTCGGCCCGCAAATCACTGGCAGATCCTATTGAATCCGCATCATTATCGGACTCTGCATTGGCCGCCGCCTCAGCTGCTGCCTGAGCAGCTTGTGCCGCCACCGCTGCAGCCATCATATTAAGCTGCTGTGCCGCCTGTTGAGCGGATGAGGAGGGCCGCTTTGTGGTCGCCGTTTGACGAAGTTTCTTTACAATCGGCAAATGTGTTGTTTTGTCCACTTTGTGGTAGGCAACCTGCTGTATTTTGTGTATAGTTTCTGGTATGTTGTTCGTTACGATATGCTTGAAGATGGCCGCCTTCTTCGCACCACCTCCACCACCTCCATCATCACTGTCTTGCTGAAAGAACTCCGAGTCCGAGTCATCGGATGTCGGTTGATCATTGCTCCGCAATTTCTCATATTTGTTGCGATCCTCCAGCGGCAACTTGACATAACCAGAGGCAACATCACCCTGTAGTCCAACGCAGGTGCCATCCGAATCCGTTTTCAGTTTGCAAATCAATGAGGTTTTGTCTTCCTCCAGAGTCGGCGATAGCAACCATTTGGATGAACTGGATGAGACAGCATTGGTTGCTCCCGTTGTGCTGGGCGTGATTCCGCCAGAGGAGCAGCTGTTGATGAATTTGGCTGTGGATGAGATCAAGTACTTTTATGCAGTAAGGTAATGAGATTACGATTTATTACGGGTGGATGAGAATGTTAGCAGAAGCTTCTCTCTAACTAAATGATACACACTGTGACTATGACAAGTTGATCAAGATCAGGTTTTTATGATAAGGTTTATACATATTTAATGTATCTATTAGTGTATCTATGTAAATGTGTGTGTGTGTAACGTTGGGGATTATGATTTGAATATACTGAAAACAGCTTCCCATCATCCTTTAGTGCGAGATAATCGATCATTTGTGGACACAATTATAATTAGACTATGCACAGACAAGTGTATTTAACTCAAAGATCAAAGATTCTATTGTAATTTATATTTTGTCATTAACTTAATCACAAGGTAATAATTTTATTTTGAATATAGCTTTTAATTTACTCAATAAATAATTCTTGTGCTTGTGCATAGTCATTGTGTTAGTAAAAATTAATTTGTTTCCCATTACGGTTAAGATTTGTGTACTTTATATATTATATAATTAAATTTATAGTTTACAATTTACTTGTGATTGGTTTTTATTGCAATTGAAATCAGTTTAAAACGCTTCTGCCTTAACTATCATACATTTCTTTGATTTAACTTAAAATAAAACTCTTCGCATTGCTGGCTCTGTAACTTGTCCATAAAAATATATTATATACATATATGTATATATATTCTATATAACTGTCATCTGATAGTTGCATTTACTTTATAGCTCATTACGTTTTTTGGATCTCTCATTACCTGACTTTTATGTGTTTGCTTGTATTGCGCATGTTTTGTTCTTTGTTCAATTCTTTGTTTGTTTTTTTGCTTACTAAAACTAGAAATTTTGCTCTTTGGAATAATACTTGAAATAGTTTATAATTTGATCAATTTATGTACAATTATTAACATGATATTGCTTTAATGGCTAGTTGAACATTTTAATTGTTGTTGTTGTCTTCGTTAAGGAACTGAAACCAAATCGAAAATGTTGTCTGACTCAATTATTCGACTTGGCAACGAACTAATTCGCTTTTTCATCATTTTTATTTTACTTTATGTTTCTTCATATTTTTTTGCAAAGATTGGACATTATTATTTTCAGTTGTTAACAATATTTGTGATTTGTTTCATTTGTTTAATTGCTGCCACATCCGCAGTGAACGCAGCTTGACGCGAACTTGCCAAATTCATGTAGAAATATATAATTAAAATTTATGAAATAAAAAGAAATATAACCAAATTAATTCATTTAAGTCAGGTAATATAATTCTATTAAAAAAATGTTTTTGAGCAGCAGCAGTAAAGCCTAATAAATAAGTTTTTTTTAATAATTTAGCATAAATCTTTAGAATTGCACGATTTGAATATTAAAATTAAATTAATGAATTAATTCATTTGATATGCAGCAAATTATTGCTTAATAATCATATGCACTAAATACTTGCTATCGTATATGTGATATTTTGATTTATAATTTTGTCATTTATTTTAAATTTCGCTTATCTTAAGTTACAAACACACAGAAAAATAGAATATCAGAGTTTACAATAATTAGACGAAAATATGAAGTATATGTCGAAGGCTGTCTGTTCACAGATTATTATTTATATAGTTAGAACTACAGATGCGCCAATTGTTAGCTGCTTAGACATATACTACAAGCATTTTGTAAAGTTAACAAATACACAACAATTGAAAGTATATTGTAGATATATAATTTATATTGGTTACATTCAACCACAACCACTAATTACTGTTACTAAGTTTGTTTAGTTAATTGTTTATCTAGCATAAGACCAGCACCAGAATTGATTTGTTAGAAGCGCATAGATTGGAGTTGAAGATTAGAATTAACATAATTTAGAGTCAAGTTTTGTGCTGCAGACAGACAAACAGTTTGCCATTTATGTTGTTAAATATATAGTTGTGTTAGTTTTGTGTTTGTAGTATAGATTTAACAAATGTTGTTTGCCTAGAAGATCCTGTGGTTAGTGTTAAGTGCATTTTAATATTTACAGGAAAAAAATACATTCTTAAGTAAGCTTGGTATGGATTGCAACCTGCTGGATGAGGATCATTGTTTGATCTACCACAGATATGGCACTCTAAAGCTTTCACCCACTCTCATTCTCTCTCTCCCTTTCTCGCTTTCTCTCTCTCATGCTCTCTCCCACTCTTCTCTTTAGTTTTAGTGTCTGTTTTGTGAAGTAGGGGTACAACAGCTACGGATTAATCTACGTTAGAATCAATAGGATGAACATCTTTCTCTTGTCTTTCTCTCTCTTTGTAACTACAGGTCGCTGTTGCAGTTTTTGTTGTTGTTGTTGTTGTTTGTAGCTTTGTCCCACTTGTTGTTGGTGTTGTAGTTGTTGTAGATGATATACTTTGTTGTGGTTGCTGTTCTTGTTGTTGCTGATGTACTTGTTGTAGCTGTTGACTGTTACTCTACTGTGGGTGGGGTATTTTAGACTACGTCTACGTTCAAATCATTTTCATTTTCTAGATCGAGAGATTGAGAGCAACAAAAGCAACAAATCGAGAAACTAAACGTATTTCTGGCTTTGCAACATTTACAAATTACAAATTTCATGCTTTACCTCCAGTTTTGCGCAGTGAACTCGCCTTCTCCCGCAAACCAGGTGGCAAACTGAACGGCGCCGAGCCAAATGGATCCTCAGCGACTGATCCCGATTGTGGATGCGGCGACACGGAAACTGGTACTGCCATTGCTGCTGTTGTTGCTGCAGCTGTCAATGTGACTGTTCCAGCTGTCACAGCAGTCACGGCAGTCACGGCAGTAACGGCAGTCACAGCCGTATTTTGTTCCGTTGGCGTCAGCGTCGACGTGGTAGAGGCTGACTTGGCGGTAATACCTAGAAAAGGTTTAGTCATGTTAGTTACAATATTTAATTAGATATCTTCTAAAATAATTAATATACATTTTGACACAAATTTTTGGAATAAAAAAATCAGGGCATAAAAAATAGTTTGGCTCTGTACCGAATGCCAAACTATTTTATTATTCTCTGTTTTATATTTCCCATATAAAGGTTACTCACTGCCCTGGCTGCCCCGTTGACGTATCTTGTCGAATTCGGCCTCGAAAATATGATCTTCGGTCATTTGACTGAATGGTTGTTCCTCCTCAAACGGATTCCAGGCCTCCACACGCTTATCCATAGTCTGACGTGCAAGCTCATTGCTGGATAGCGATGTGGCTGCTGTGCCGCTGCTGGCATAGATTCCTGGATTGGATGCCGCAGTTGCCAGAGTCACATTCTGTGGTCCATCTCCTGACATGGCAATGTTGTTGTTGTACGGCGCCAGGAACTGACTTGTCTCATTGGCAAAAGTTCTGTGGCGGCGCAACAAAATAATGCATCATGAGAGTTGGAAATGGAAATGATGAATTGTATGCTTATGAATAAACAGATTGCAAATCAATTAAATCATGCTACAATTCTACTACAAATTCTTATTGACTTTGCGGCTGTGCGGCATCTTCACTTGTAACTCTTATGAATGAACTGAATAAATGAAGCAAGCAGAAGGGAACGAGGAGGATGTGCGAGCAAGAGAAAAGCAGACACATAGATACACATACAGAATACAGATACCAAAATGTGGCCAACACACATATATGTAAAGCTTACTTGTTAAAGGCCGAGGTATCGCTCACATTGCGTCGATGACCACCACCTGAGGCGCTTGGTTTGGGCGGTGTCAACATGTGTTTGGTGGGCGTGCCACCGTTGCCTGAGACAGTCAAATCGTTAACCGTCGATTCCGGTTGTTCATTGCCAACATCGCTGAGTGTAGCCGGCACTGCTGCTGTCGAAGTCGCACTTGCTGTTGCGGCAGCATCGTTAAACGGATCCGGATAGACACTTGATTCAAACAAACTGTTGACCGCGGTTGTTGCTGTTCCTGTTGCAGTGGTAGTTGCAACAGTTGTTACCGCAGGGGCAGCTGCAACAACTGACGGTGCTGTAGCAACAGCCGGCATAGCGGAAAGTTTGCTTGAAATTGTTCGACAACAGGCTGCGGTTGTGGCGATGTGATATTCGGACGTGGCAAGGGACTGGGCGGTAATCCTAAACCCAATGCCTTCTGGCCGTGCACCGATGTGGATCCTTTGGGTCTCGAACGCGGTGCCACACTGGTGCCTGACTCCACAAGGGAGACATTCTGTTGCGGCTTGGCAGCCTTAGCAGCAGCATTGATGCGTTTCGCTTCCGACTCAAAAGGCGGCACCAAAAGCTCTTCAAAGTTCGGCAAAGGCGTTTTCTGTAAGGGAAAGAAATTGAGTTATAATACCACATATATTTAAACTTGATTTGTTTATAGACAACTAACGTGCAGATTCTGTACAGGATTCTCCTTTCCCGCCAGCCGGAAAGCGACTTCGCACACCTGCCAAATGTTTGGTCTATGTTCCATGTCCGTGTCCAGCATATACTTGATCAACTGATGCATGCCCCGTGAATATTTTGTGCTATCCGGTATGGCAAACTGACCATTCTGTATAGCCAGAGTGCTCTCGCCAAAGGGCAAAGCAAAGAAGCATAGTTTGTAGAGCATACAGCCTAATGCCCAAATATCCGCTTTGGTTGTTATGCTTTTACCACTGTACAGATCAATCATTTCGGGTGCACGATACGATAGTGTTGTATACTTTTGTATTTCCTCCTCGACGACAGTAACTCCATGTTGTTGGGGATTCAAAGTCTTGGCCGTTGCTGAGCCAAAGTCACAAAGCACAAAGTTGCCACCATCCGTTTGCAGAATGTTCTCGACTTTTAAATCCCGATGAATGATGGGCGTTTGGCAGTAATGCAAACGCGACACCGCCTCGGCAATATCACAGAAAATGGTTAGCACTTCCGGTTCGGTAAAACCAACGTGTAATCTGTAATAGCATAAATATTAATCATATATACAAAGTTTTTTGTTCTATTTGCTTATCAAAATGGTGAAGAAGAGAGGAAAGATTAATGAATAGAGATTCTTCTTCCGATCAGTTTTATTCTCACTTTGAATTAACTATGAGAAAATTAACGAAGAACTCTATAGCTAATTTTCCGACACGGAGATACCCGTTAATAAATCTACTTGAACATATACTGCAAAAGTTTTTTGGCGCTTGCGTTTTTTATGTTATATAACATGGATCTTGATAGAATAAAGTGTGATAATACTTAATAATGAAAGGAAATGTTCACCATAAGAAAGAGCGCATGATCGACTAAATCGACTGTTCATGGTAATCGAAAGTATATCTAATAATACAATATAGCATTGGACTCGACAATTGTTTCCGCGATTTCATGAACTTCATCCTCTTGGGAAAGAAACGGCCTAGGTAGAAACTCACCTCGCATTCATCATGGCCAGCATGTGATGTTTGCAGTATGGCATCAGCAGCAGCACCTCACACACTCCATTTCCGGTGGGCGTAATGCTGGAATCCACATAGCCAATAATGTTCTTATGACCGCTCAAATTGCTCTGCAATATATTAAAGAAAAAAATTAATCAATTGACACAGAATAAATTGAGATGGCTTATTTCTTACGGCAATTTGTATTTCACGCTTAGCCACATTCAAGTCGTGCTCATTATTTACGTACATCCGTTTAAGTGCGTATTTTGTTGATGATGCACTGCCGCCGCCGTTGCCACGTGCCAGGAAAACCATGGCAAAGCCGCCTGCAATGTAAACAATACACAAATTAGTCAGTATTGTAATTATTAAAATACATACATCAATTCAATACCGTCTAGAGATAGTCTAGACTCTAGACAGTTGTCAGCTGGAAAAACATACAGCTGAAGGCCAACAAGTAACTATTACACCTTCGCTTTATAATTACTTTACTTTTATTATTACTATGATAACTGAATTATCGAGTTTGGTTCTAATGAGCATAAGCAGACTTGTATATATGGAAATTAGCATGTGAACTACATTAATTCTAACTTCACATTTTATATTTTGAGTATATAATGGGAGTATATAATGATAATGCAATAGAAACCAAAGGATTAATTCAGAACATAATGAAGCAAATTATAATCTATTTTCCTTAAATAAAATTATAATGTTCCAAACATTTAAATGAAAAATAAAAACAAATATTCTTTTTTTTTTAAAGCCAGAAAAGTTTTCATAGTTTATGTTTTGTCGTATGTAATTTCATGGTTTATTTTAAAACACTTGTATTATCTAATTTAATAAAACACATTTCTTTCTTGAAATTATAAAGCATATCGCAACATCTCTACTGAAGAGTAATAACTCAAAATGTGTAAAGTGTGCCGTATATCAATATATATATTTTCTTCAATTTTTGTGTATGTAGTTTACATAAGTATATTATTCTATAACATATTCTGTTTATTGTTCTATATATATTATTAAACATGTTTTTCACCTCTATTATTTTATCGTTATCTTCGTGTGTATCTTACATAAAATGGATTTTCTTAAAAAAGTGTATGTTACTTACATATATAAATTCTATATTTTGCTAAAAATTATACAAAGTGTACAAATATAAAGTGTCTGATGAAATCCATTTAGATCTTATCAAACATGCGGGCTCAAAGCTATGCATATAATATAAAATGTATTTCGTGATTTTATAATAGAAGTTTCCGAGCAGCGTAAAACCCCCCATATCGTATACCCTTACACCCCCTCCCATACTCTCTCTCACGCCCTCACTCTCATCTTGAGCCACTCCAATGAACGATAAAAAGCGACGTAATATACATACAAATGAACATAATAGGTACATGTGTACGATTCTACACAACTATTGAAGGTCACGTAGAACAACAACAACAACAACAACAACATTGACAAAAATAAATATAATATGTAATACAAATCATTTAGGGGGCAGAAACCAACGAAATAACAACAATATGAGCGTGTGTGTGTATGTGTGTATGTAACTGTAGCAGTGCTCGATATCCATTTGACTTTTTAGTTGGCGTTTGTGAAATTATAACGTCAAATGTTAATGAATGCTGAAGGTTGCAGCAGCAGAAGCAACGTAAATCAACAGCCAACAATAACAATGCACAATTTGTGATCGCAATTGTAACGCAACGAGAAAACCTGAGAATTGAATTTGAAGCGTAAAACGAAACGAAGACGGCGACGGCGACGGCAACGGCGACGTTGCCAGGTGCCACTTAAGCTGCTGAGCGTCAAAAAAAAGGGAGAAGGGGGCAGTCAAGTGCGGCGAACTCCTTATGTCTTGTCTCTCGCTCACTCCAACACTTACTTGAGTCATTCAAAATGTGTTTCATTTATTGTTGTTTTTACACAAATGTGAACGATTTGGCAACACTGGCAATTCATAGTGAAATACAGTGAACGAACAATAACGACAGCTGACAGGCAGCAGCGCCGTTAGTCTGTGGTCAATAGCAACAACAAATTGCCTGCCAAGTTTGCAAAAATTGCCAAAAAAAGAGAAACATCAATAAAAGTAGCCAAGTAAAAGGTGAAAATAAGACTCCACACGCACACAAAGAAAGCTATGAAAAAATAATAAATGCAAATGAAATAGTCGGGCAGCTGTATTTGCCAAGCACTCGTTGTTGCTACAGTTAGTTCAGGATATTATTCACTTCAATTCAAGGACATCTGCATATATCTGAGCCTTGTCTTGCCTTGACTTTGTCAATGCTGAACTCTGGCATTTGTGCGTGTGTGAGGTAACGAGAAAATACAAATACGGAGAAAAGAGCATTGTTGGGTATAGAAAAACAGTTTCTTTATTGGCTTAATTAACATGCATAATTGATTCAATTTCAATTGATTTGTGAAATAGAAAGCTGCGGCTTGCATGCTCTTTGTTCCACTCGAGAGGTGGCATGCGACAAGTGGCGCCAACAGCTCTTATCACAAAAGGGTCTGCAGCTGTTTAAGCCCCCCTTCCTTTTAACTCATTGAGAACAGTCTCTGGCATTTTTTTTTAATTATCTTATCTGACGCACTGATTTCAAGCTTTACGTCAGGTGGCAACGATATGTGAAATACCTGACACAAGCATACTCCCACATGCACACACACACAAGCAAACACTGATAAGCTCTTAACTCCCACTCACCTTCGGCCAAGACATCCTCGACGGTGACCGTGACGCGTCCGACAGTGAAAACCTTGCCAACAAAACTGTTGGTCTCCTTGGATGAGGAGCTGCTGTTGTGCGAGTTTTCCAATTTCTCATTTCTGTCGAATTTCGACAGGATTTTCTTCATTTTTCTATTTTTATTGTTGTTTACTACTACACAGCAGCGACGTCAACGACGACAGCAGTGTGTGTGTGTGTTGTTGTTGTTAATTGCGGCCGAGATGCGTAGGCGTTTGGCAGTTGGTGGGCGTGGCCAAGCTAGCCGCAAATTAAATCAAACAACCCGAAAATTTCGAGTTTAATTGTCTTTGTTGCGCACTTTTGTTTTTTACGCTGCGCTTTTTCGCATTTGCATGTCAGCGATATACACATACACACACAAACAAACACACACTATGGAAAAAGAAAGTTGTTCGATTTTCCTGCTTTTCACGTACTTTTTTTACAGCACAATATATATTGTGCATGAAATTCGATTTTTGGTATTATTGCTATTTACACAGTTTGCTCTTTATGTTCACATAAGCCAGGAATAACTATTTACAATCTTTGCAGCAAGAAAACGAACGATTTTAGTGCAATTAAATTGGATTTCACTAACTTGCTCAGCAACGCTGCCACCCGATTGAAACTAGGGCTGCGCAGCAATTTGTTATCGAAAGAATCGAATGCATTGGCGGTATACCAGTTGTGGTACAAATATTGGTAAAATTGTCTGTTATTCATGTAAATCAATAAAAACAACTAATAAACTGCCAGATGAGGCTGCCTTTTTGTCACAGTTTAAGTTGCAATAACATACTTGCAAGTGTCATTCCATCGTTACACCTGCTGACTGGCGTTGCCACACAGTTGTGCAACAGCTGATGGCGTAAACGCGAAATATTCTGCCAATGCATTTGGCGCGCAATGATTAATACAGCTAAATACTTTGCTTTACTGGAGAATTTGAACTTTGAACATGCATTGGGTAAGTAACAAATACATACATATATTAATTAAATACTTTATATGTGATTTATAATATAGCCAATACGAAAAAAGCGGCGAGTTCCTCGACTTGTCTGCATGACAATTTGAGGCACTTGGAGAAATACGTTCGACTTGATGTCAAACAACAATTGCAGGAACTATGCACAGCACTGGCATTAACTGCGGATTATATTGCAACAATCGACATTGACAGCACTATTAATTGCTATATTGTGCGACTATTGCACGTGCTGCATACGCTGACGAGCAACATTAATTTCCACAGTGATGCTAAAGAGGATTTAATCTCGGTGGCGCATCTGAAGCTCTGTATTCAAACAACACAAGAGTTATCTTATTATGCGCTGCGTTGTCAATTGCACACGGATTTCTATAAATCACCTGTATTTAAGGATTCTCAGTGTAATGACAATCCTTCGAGCCATTGCCAATCCCTTCTCCTTCTTAGTATTCAGTTCTTCATACGTTTCCTACCCATACGTCAATTCCACATAGCTAATGCCATGGAGCTAGTGCAGCGAGATCTTTTGGCAGCGATCTTAAGTCTACGTATACAGGAACTTCCATCGGAGCAACGTTCCCAGTTGGATGCAGCGATTACATATCTGTGGGAAAACGAATCCAAGGCGGATTTCTTTCGTCATGTGCTGCTGCTCAAAGCAACTCCAAAGATGTGTGCCCCACTGGCCAAGGAATTGCATCAGCAGCTTTTATCAAAGCTTTCCTCGGCACATGGTTTTGCCAGCCTGGTAGCTGCTTTACAAGCTGCTGCTCAAGATTTGGACACCACACGCAGCTCGGAAATCGTGGCCAATATTGTGGCACAACGTGGATTTTCGGAGAGATTCCAACAGCGTTTGATCAACCAAATCTTTGACTTCTGTCGCCTGCAATTACCGAATATAAATAGCTTAACCTGTGGCGTGCTGAGCCTTCGACGTCTTTATGAGCTAAATGAATCTAATCGCCAGAGAGTTAAGGAGATATTAGCTTCCAATTGGCAGCCTCTTACAGAACCAGATGATTTAATCAATGGTCTTATCATCTGGGAGCAGTCTGAACTAACCGAACGTATTCATCTTTGGCAACAACTCTTTTGTAGCTCCAGTGTGGCATGCTTGCCAAGTTCTCTGCTGGTTCAGTACTTGCCACTTCTGTTGCAACTTTATCAGCAGTTGTCGGAAGTTGTCACGGAGCAGAAATCATTGGCCGCATTAATTGCACGTTGTCTGGACAACAGGGAAACTCCTGAGGAGCTGCCGGAATTGTTGAGACACATCTTCAGCTGGCCACTGAATCGGAATGGAAATTCATCTTGGAAATCATTACATCAACGCATTTTAATCGAAAATGCTGCACACATTACAGTCAAGGTGAAACACGCTGAGCTCGAGGAGCAGGAACAAGCTCCATGTCGTGTATTGTCCTCGTTGCTAATGTCCAACGACAATCACACCCTCACCTGCAAAGTGTTTCTTTCCTTGCTCAGCTTTATGATGCAACAGTTATCGCAAACAGATTTCCAATCATCAGCTATTGATTTGTTATCCACGGAAACAGAGCTGGCAGATTTTCTACATGGAAAATATCAACTGAGGCTAGAGCTGCTTGTGGCCCTTGATCAGCTGGTGTGGCATGAGCCGCTCAAGACGCAGCTGGCGGAAACGCATAGGGCACAGTTTATACAGTTGGTAACAGAATTAATGGAACAAAGATTGGCTCTGAATGTGAAGACAACTCAGGAAGCCGATCAGACGTTGGTTGTCATTTTAATGCTGCTGCAAGAGATTCTAGAACGCAACGAACATTTGATGTTGTTGGAAAACACGAGTCGCCTTAAGGAATCACTACAAAAGCTGGCAACGCAATCAGTTAACCAATTTGTCAAGAATGCGGCAATGCCGATTTTAAGTCTACTCAAAGGAGATAGGCATCCTGACCAAACGTCTGGAACGGCATTTGAAAAGGCACGCGAGCTGATTGAAGATCAACAACCACATCTCCAAGTATATGGCATACAAGTGATTTGTAAGGCATTGCGTGACAAGGATCCCGAATTTACAACACAATCTTATCGTATCCTGGCTCTGGCATTGACCACACTCAAGAGCAAGGAATCCTACACGTTTCTCAATTGTGTGCGTCTGTTTGTGTCTTTGGTGCACATCATGGAGTCCGATGTGCTGGACATTCTCAGCGATGAATATCTGTCGGAGACTGCCGAGCTCGACTATCGCCTCGTTGTGGGCGAGGCTATTCTAAAGGCGGCCCAGGAAATTGGTAAGTTTAGCAATGGAATCTCTACATTTTTAAAAAACCAGACTATGGATATAGCATAATAATAATAATTATAATTTAATTTCCTGCAAATACTTAATTTGTATTTTTGGTCGTAAATTCTTAGCTAAAAACTTCCTAGTATCAAAATAGCACAATTAAATATTTTCTGGTAGTGAAATATCGCAGTATAATAATTACTGAAAGTCAAAATTGTAGTTAAATATTTAATGTAAGTAACAATCCCAACTATAAGTTCAGTTTACAAATATAATTTTAGTGCTAAAAAATGTCGCATATTGGTATTTAATTTTTTTTTGGAAAACTTACGTATTTTAAAAAATATAGAATCAATTTATAGATCGAATCATGGTCAAAATGGCATTCCACCTAAAAATTGGTGCGGTTTTGACAAAGCTAAGTTTAAAGTCGGTTGACCTTTGGGATTTTTGTCAATATCAATCTACAAGTCATCACTATATTACCATATTAAAATCAACAAACCCTGTGTATTTTTCTGCTGTAAGATTGCTGTATGATTTAAATTAAAAGCTTGGTTATTTTTAGAACACTCTGTGTAGATCAAATATTTGATTCTAATCTTTTGCTTTGCAGGTCCATTGTGCTATCGGTATAAGGACGTTCTCCTCAATTGCTTTCTACGCGGCGCACGTTCGCCACTGGACGAGTTTCGCACCTCCTCCTATGCCAACCTGGCTCAGCTGTGCCGCCTTTTGAGCTACCAAGTTCACAGCTTCTTTCAGGAACTGCTGCAGCTCATAGACAGTGAGTTGAGCACAGGTCGTTATCTGCCTGCCAAGCGTGGTGCATTGTTAGTTCTTGTCGAGCTCTTGGCGGGCATGGAGAGCCTGTTGGACTACCAGGAGATGCTACTGCCCATTTATCGACTGATACGTACAATTGAAGCAGCTGAAAATTGTGATCCTCAAATGCGTCAGCATGCTGCCAACGGTTTGAAAACATTGAACGAAAAGTGTCGACAACTATTGAAGACCGAACCTGTGGAGCAATTGCAGCATGAGATTAAAGTACTAGGCATAAAAGAGCCAAGTGTCTCTAAAAAACGACACATTCTGGAGCTAAACTGAGAAGATATAAGTTTTACAAAATAAACATTTTTTTATTAACAATATAAAAATGCAAATAACATTTAAGGGATTCGGTTCAGCTCAAAACTAACAGGTCTTGCCAATGGAGAACTCCGTCTCAACCTTGTCAGCCATCATCTTGGCAATAGCCAAACTACTGGTGGCACCTGGTGATGGTGCATTGCGACAATGGAGCACACGTTTGGCCAGAGCACCTGATCCCACTCCTCGGTCAAAGACAAAATCATCAACCAGATTACCACTAAGATCCATCGCCTGGGCACGCACACCTGCTGGTCCACGTTCAATATCGTATTCGGTGATTTCCGGTATGAACTTCTGCAGCTCCTTCACTTGGAGATTAATAAATGCCGACTTGGACATTTCACTTAAGCCGAAGCCAATGTATTTGCTAGCCATCTTAAGGAAACCGGGATAACGAAGTGCATCAAAAAGCTCAAAGAGGTTGATGTCGCCCCATCTGGAAAAAGAAAGAAGAATTTTAATTATATTAAAGGTAAGCTGGTAGAAAATAAAATATTTTAATCTGTAAAGAAAAATTAAAGGAAAATTTGAATTGTATCACAAGTAAAACTATTAGGAAAGGCTGCGTTCGATAAAAACCGTAGTATTTCTTAAAAATTCCAAGCTTAAAAACCGATCGTGGTGGGATATTTAGGATTGATCCGATCTATAGTACCAAGGTTCTAACTTAAAAATGTTTTAGTAGATAACTATTATTACAAAAAAAATCAATTTGCTTGGAAAAAGAAGACCCTACTAAGCAAATTTGTAATCTCCAGCTTTTATAATCTCTTAAATATAAGATAGTGCTATATTGGCGTGGTTGTTGATTACATTAATGCAGTACCACCTGGCAGTAAATAAACATTTCTCCCGACTATCCTTTTAAGGACAGGGTTTGAAAACGGAAAATCATTACTCACGTGTATCCTTCGCGCTTCATTGCCAGCACGGCATTCGGTCCCAGCCAAACTTTGCCATCCATGCGGGGCGTAAAATGCACTCCCAAGAAGGGGAATCGAGGATCCGGCACTGGGTAAATGTTGCCACGTACCATGTGCTGTTTCTCCTTGGCGAGCAACAGATACTCCCCACGGAAAGGCACAATACGTGGATCACGCACACAACCTGTCAATTCGGCCAACAAATCGGATTGAAGGCCACCGCATGTGAGGACATTACGGGTGCGTACTGTCTGATGTGGTTTATCGCCATGTATTGTCACTGGATAGTCGGCACTGCCTCCATCCTGAGTTTCGGTGAACTTCGTTACCTTAAAGTCGAGATAAATGTTACCGCCGGCTCTTTTAAAGTCCTCGCCATAATGCTGGGTCACTAGACCCCAGTCTACGATGCCCGTGTGGGGACTGTGAAGCGCTTTAAGGCCATGGCAGTAGGGTTCAATTTCCTTGATTTGATCGCCATCGATCATTCGTAGGTCAGGTACATTATTCTTAATTCCACGCTGTTCCAAATCCTTGAGTAGAACAACCTGCTTTTCATCCGTTGCGACAATCAGTTTGCCAACCTTCTTATAGGGTATCTGGTGCTCATCCAAATACTTGTACGCGAGATGCATTCCCTCCACACAAAGACGTGCTTTCAACGTTCCGGGTTTGTAATAGATGCCCGCATGGATGACACCCGAATTGTGACCACTTTGGTGCATGGCCAGCTTTGGTTCCTTCTCCAGGACGGCAATTTTTAGCGTCGGGTGGCGTAATAAAATTTCCCGCGCTGAGGCCGCGCCCACAATTCCACCGCCCACCACAACAAGATCATAATCACTGCCGCAATCAATGTGTTATTAATGTAATGATATCATAATTGACACGCGCCAATAACACGATTAATCTTATCGCAGTTCACTCACCGCTTGCCACTTCCTCCCGCAACATTATGTTGCCGCCTTCTTTGTCTGTCCTCAATTGGGTTTGTTGCCCTATGCGATCCTCCAAATTGACTAAATCGCACCGCAAGAGGTGCACTTATTTGTCTTAGCAGCTGTGACATTGCGTATTTGTATTTGTTTTACTTTCACTCTGTTTAGGCGAAAGACCTTGATTGACCTTGCTGTCCGAAATTCAACCGAAAACTAGAATGAAATGTCGTCGCCGCCGTCGCCTCAACTGAGTGGAAGAATTTTTAGCAGCAAGATGTTACTTTATTGCTGGATTTAATTGTGTTGTTGGTAGGGGTAGAAGATGGGAGGCAAAACAGCTGATCCAGCTGTTGATAAGAGGGTAACATGTGTTGTTATTGTGCGCAAAAATGCGTTAACAGCGTCTGTTGGCTCTTCTTTGCGTTAGCATTTGATCATATTTAGTACATTTTTGAAACAAAAGTAAACAATTAATTAGAAATGCATTAATTTGTGGTACAAATATGACATCATTTCTAATATAAATATATGCATTTGACTGAATTTTCTTTAAATTATGAAGTTAAGTTTAATGCTATAATTAGAGCGCAAATAGTAATTTTAATAAAAAATAAATTCTTCTTGTTGGCCAGTATTTTGAACACCTCGCCGTTAATAACAGTTTGGCAAATGTTATTGCTTTGTTGCCATAACAGCTGTTAAGAAGCAAAACAAACAATTTTAAGGCGCACTAAAAACTATTTCTTGTGGAAATAAATAAATAATCAAGTATTTATACGTTTAGAGCTATTGCAAGCAATGTCCAAATGCCCGCCCACTGCGCGGTAACCAATTGCAGTGACAAATACGTTCATTCCGGCAGCATATCCTTCCACAGGTGCAAGCTACATAAACTTCATAGCGTCATAAGGACTCAACATTTAATTCTTATTGCAGATTTCCGTTTAAGCGTAAGGATTTGCTGCAGAAATGGAAGGATTTTACACAGCGCAGTGGCCAGTGGATGCCCTCCAAGTGGAGTGCTGTGTGCAGTCGCCACTTTGTTGACTCGGATTTCAGTTGCAGCAACAATCGCAAGACGCTTAAAAAGAATGCGGTACCAACGATTCGAGTTCCTTTGGAATCTCTTAATGTTATCGCTGTGGAGCAAGTGACGCTGCCACTGGCATGCACCACATCAACAAAGGAAGGAATAGCACCCAGCGGTATAAAGAGCACTTGCCGCTTCTGTGGCACATCGGCCTTGAACTGTGTTTCCTTTGATAAGAGCTTTGAGTTGTTTGGCATGATTCAAAAGTGTTTTCCCACTCTTCAGATACTGCAGGATGACACATTGCCTCTGCCGAAAGACATTTGTGGCGAGTGCTGCAAACAGCTGGAGAGATTCTCTCAATTCTGTGATGTTGTCATGCTCGCCCAGAGTGAACTTCAGCGTAAATATCGACGACAGCTAAAGATTAAACAGGAGCCGGTGGTGCGTGTGAAGCAGGAGGCATGCGAAAGTCTCGATAACCTCTTTCCTGATGAACTGGATATGGGTTTGGATGATCATGAGCCGGATGCTGATGATGAAACTGAGCACAAGTTTCAATTCTGCGATTTTCCCGTGCTCAATGCTCAGGACATTATCAACAATTGTGATATTATGGAGATTATAAATTTAGACGATCCGTTTATCAATATTACGGACGATGCTGATGTAGTGCAATCGCAGCCAGTTAACTCTGTTCCCGTCTTGCCCACGGTCAATGAGATGCTGCAATCTGAGCTACTCACCGAGGAACACAATTATGCCAAGGAGGAATGGCAACTTCCAGTGCTGCAGCAGTATAAAACGGAGAAAGTAGAATGTATTGAGAGTCAAGCCACAGAGCAGACTCAAACGCCGTCAGTTCAAACGGATGCCCGCAGCTCAAAGCCCATTGTGACAAATGTTAGCCAGATACCAAATCCAATGATATGCGAACTATTGCCACCGCCACCGCAATCAACAATAGCGAACAGCAAACCCAACATCGTGGTGCTCAACGATAGCGTTGTGAAATCATCTGCTTTTCGTCTCCACAATTGCAGTCTCTGTACCACAAAGTTCTTTACTGCCGAGAGTCTTAATCAGCACTTTGCCCACATGCATGCTACGCCTACAGCGACGCCCACGCCCACACCCACTCCAATGCCCATGGTCAGTGTGCCGCCGTTGAACATTAGTTTAACTTCTAGCAATTCGCTTAAATTGGAAGGTAGTTCCCTGTCGATATCATCCTCAACTTTAACTGCTCCCACGAGTTATTGGCAATCTGATTGGCTGCCGTCTCAGTTGCCAGCTAAGAAGAAGATTGACATATTGGACATGCAGCGTAGTTTTTTGCATCACACCGATCTCATTGCCCCAGCTATGCAACGACAAACGCCACCCACAAACGTGCCACAATCACCAAATAACACATACGCCAAGTTGGCCGCCATCTACAGACGCAGTCAACAAAAGCGTCGACAGTTAAAGCATAATGTTAAACGTGTCACTCGCCGTCTTCGGTGTCGACACTGCTTACGTGGATTTGCCACAGTGCAACAGCTGATGTGGCATCGCCAACGCAAGCGACACTTTGTGCTGCCGCCTCGAACGTTTGCCGTCAAGTGTTTTGGCTGCATGCGACTTTTCCGCAGCCGCCTTGGACTGCGTCAACACATGCGCTACATCTGCCAGTCGCTGCCGTTACGCAATGCTCGCCTGCAGAGTTACAAGTGCCGCTTCTGCCGCAGCATCAGCTTCACGCATTGGCGGGTCTACCGTCGTCATGAACTCAAGTGCCGGCTACGCCAACGACCAAAGCCAAAAGGTTCTATTAAACGTCGCCGTATCATCGCTGGACAGGCTCTTATCCAGAAAAGTCTATCACACAGTTGTTCCGTTTGCCAGAAAACCTTTAGTTCCCTGACCGGCCTCAAGCAGCATCGCATTACCCACACATCGGAGCGACGCTACAAGTGCAGCATCTGTGATCGAGTCTTCAAGCGACGCAACGGACTTTCCCAACACGTCAAGGGCTACCATCTGCAGCTGAAACCACACCAGTGTCCAGTTTGCCAGCATCGCTATGCCCTCAAGTGCGATATGCTGCGTTGCCGGCACTCGCAGCGACGCGGTGCCAATGACACCGGGAAACCCTAAATATTTAAGCAACTCGGATCAAAATAAACTCGATTTTATACACTTGTTGTTACAAAAACTATAAAGCTTTAATGGAGGTGGGTTGGGTACTTTAAAGTCTACATATATTTCTGTTCAAGTCGATTAGATTTGACTATCCATCTGTCTTGTTTTGGAGACAGTGGACAAGGTTTTGTGGTGTGGAACTGAATCTTAAATATTTCACCTAGCAACGGCCAAGTCCGGATTATTCACCGAATTTCCAAACTAAAGTTGAATTCATTTTATTTTGGCATCAAAAGTTTAAAGTTTGCCCAGAATTGAATTTGATTTGAAAATTTTCGACATTTTCCTTGTCTAAGAGTCATTTTATGGATATTTTATGAGTTTTCAAAAAAACTTCAAGACTAAATCATATAATTATTTATATTTATTAAAACACATAATTATTATTTATTAAAAAAATCATTTGAGATGCAATAATGTTTAAACACCTAATTAAGAAAAAACACTTGGAATTTTTTGCAAAACTTGCGAGTGATTTTTCACGTTTGGTTTTATTTGCACTAAGTATATACATTTATTATTAATTATATGTGTAAATATATAGTAATTGCCGTTTTAATTATTTCGTATAGTATATAATATTGCTTGACGGCTTATCTGTTGTGTGAAAACCCAGAGATTCTCAACTTAAATAATATTCCCATAGATCGTACACAATTTGAAAGTTCAATTCAACATAAATATGTACAAAAAGCTGAAGATTAACATTATCAATTTGTTGCTTACGAACATAAAACATATACGTTTTTTTTTATTAACAAAATGCAGTTTTGAACATAAAATCAAATAAAATAATAAAAAATGGCACTAACATTACAAAAAAAAAGTTTAATAAAATAAAATTAACGGAAAATAAACTAAATTTTGAGGCAAATCATTAAAAGTCAGAAAAATACAAAAAATTCAACAAAAAAGTTTACGCAATACCAAAGAAGAAAAAAGATCTTATAACTAAACACAATGTTTTTAATATTTTTACCTTAAAAACGTAACTAAGACTTATGCTTTTGGTATGCTTGATTTATATGGATGTATGTATGAATATTATGAAGATATATTATAGATTGTGGTGTGATTAGTATTCTATGTATGTGATGATAAGTATATCAAAGTCCTGCTCCGCTCTTGCTCCTTAAATATGTGCTATTTTGCATTTGTTTAACCTACGCCACAAGGATTACGCGCTAGACTACAAATTCTATGAATGCCAAAAGGAGCTTATTGCTTTTTTCCATCATTTTACTGGAAAATGGCAGCCCGTTGTTGGAACTGCAGACGCCTCTGGGCACGTTCCTCTTCCTCACGACGCCGCTCCTCCTGCTCTTGCCTGATCTCATCGTGAAACTTATTTGTGCGCAGCTGCTGCTCGATTTTCGCCTCAAAAAAGTTCTTGGCACCACTGACGCCTACCTGCTCCACATCAATCTCGGTAAGGCGCGCCAACTGATTCAATCCTGAATCACTGTCAAGCTCACCAGCCTGCGCCTTGCGATAGATGAGCAAAAACTCACGGAACGATATCTTGCCATCATGATCCTCATCGACATCCGCAATCATCTTTTTCAATCCTAAATGCGTCTGAGGTGCGCCCAGCTTTTCCATCATATACTTCAGCTCACTCAGATCCAAATATCCATCCCTTGCGGTATCATACCTGCAATAAACCAAAAGCAAACATACGATTGACAACAGATAAAATGCAACAAGAAATTATTCATGGACATATTTTGGTCATTGCCCCGCCTGCTAATCGATAATGCGCCAAGGTAACCCAATTTCAAGCAAAATTTACAAATATACTCAACGCTTTGGGCTGAAAATTCGGTTGGGTTTCCCTTCAGTTTGTTATGACATGACACTAAAGCTAAATGGGGACAGGGAAAATGTGCACATTTGTGTAAAGAAGAAAGGTAAACGATGACAGCAAAAATAAACGAAAGCTATCTTTTATGATGTTATCACTACATGATTTAATTATATCTATGTAACCTGACAATTGTAAGCATGGGAATAATTAATTAAAAGTTGTCATTGTAATAACACAATTTCTATCATTTGCATGCATTTTTCAGACAAATTCAGGAATTTGTTTAAGTCGTTTCTGTAAAGTAAAGTAAGGTAAAAAAAAAACGAAAGTTATCATTTATGATTTTGTCACTAAATGTTGAAATCATTCCTATTTAATCTGACAATTGTAAGCTTGGGAATAATTAAAAGTTGTGTTTATAGTTACACAATTTCTATTATTTGTATGTACTATATTATTCAGACTGATTCAGAAAATTGTTTCAGTCTTTTCTTTTTTTTTTAAATAAAAAATAACTAAAGTTTTCATTTATGATTTTGTCACTAAACTTTTAAATCATTTCTATTTAATATGACAATTGTTAGCATGGGAATAATTAATCAAAAGTTGTGTTTGCAGTTACACAATTTCTATTATATGTATGTATGTATTATTCAGACTAATTTAAAAAATTTTGAAGGATTTTTATTTCTTTACAGTAAAAAATATAAATATAAAACTTTGGCGCGGCAAAGTTTGGATACCCTTGCAGTGCCCTGTGTAAGCCGTCAGATTTTTTACAAAATTTTTTAAATGTTGATTTCGAGCCGATCGTTCCTATAGCAGCTATATGCTATAGTAGTCCGACTTACACCAAATTTGGTCAGCCTGTTTAAAACTTAATCAAACACACAATGTGTATATTTGGTTGAGATATTTTGAGAAACAAAAAAGATTTTCATACTAAATGTTGTTTTCGAACCGATCATTCCTATGGCAGCTATATGATATAGTAGTCCGATTTACACCAAATTTAGTCAGCCTGTTTAAAACTTCATCAAACACTCAATGTGTATATTTGGTTGAAATATCTTGAGAAACAAAAAAGTTTTTCATACTAAATGTTTATTTCCGACCGATCGTTCCTATGGCAGCTATAAGATATAGTTATCCGATCCGGCTGGTTCCGACATATGTACTGCGTGCAGCAATAAGACGGACCTGTACCAAGTTTCATCAAGATAGCTTCAAAACTGAGAGACTAGTTTGCATAGAAACAGACGGACACACGGACAGACGGACATGGCTATATCGACTCAGCTCGTCGCCCTGATCAAGAATATATATACTTTATGGGGTCTGTGAGGCTTCCTTCAATGCGTTAGACCTTTCGTGACAAAATTATAATACCCTCTGCAAGGGTATAAAAAGAAAGTAATTACACTGTGTTACAAATTGGAATGAAGTTGAAAACGCTGGGAAATAAAAGTGATTTTCTGGTAGGGCTTATCGAGTATAGCAAACCTGCATACTTGGAATTTTGGGGACACCCCAAAATCTGCATTTACCGCTAAAAAAAAAACGGAGTTTTGCTATGTATGGGTACTTAACAGCTTGTAACTTAGTGAATTTTACATCAATTTTGAATATCGTAGCCGATTTAAATAGAAGAAGAATAGACCTTTCGACTTGTGTATATATTGTTTGACCAAACTTAAGACATCTGTGCGTAATTAGCTTCCTAATCCATTTGCTTTTCACTTTTTTCAACATTTTTCTATAAACACCATACTACTTATGGAATGTTTTAGAAAGACTGTTTAGTTCTGTGTATAACCCAGGTTTAATTTAAAAAATCGGATAGTAATTGACCAAGATAAAGTTGTGAAAGTAATAAAATCAAAATATTATGATTTAAATGTGTTAATTGTTTCTATGTCATCTAACAATTGTAAGCTTAGGAACAATCATTGATTTAAAATTGTGTTAATTATTTGATTGCAGTTAATTGTTTTAATCAATTCTAAAATACCTTTTAGCATATTTTAAAGTACATTTATATTGCATGATATTCGCCCAACAACAATCTCTTACCAAGATCAAGTTCATCAATTTGTTCTAACTACCTTTTACCATGTTTTTTTTTGAGCTTTAAACTGTATTTGGCTTTCTTAGGTTGAATGGCCAAAATGATGAGTCAAGAGTTCAAATGCTTGCCACTTCCCGAATACAGTGGGGCAGGAAATTGTATGTGATAAAAATGCAAATAAAAATACATTTACTAACTAATTACGTAATACATTAAAAAACAGCGTGTGGCATAGAGAAAACGCAATGTTGTGTGGTTGTTGCTGTGATGGCCAAATCGCGTGTGGCAGATGCGCTGGCAACAATGTTGCGGAAACCTCGACCTTGCCAGCATGTTGCCTGTCTGCCTTTCTGCCTGCCTGTCTTAGTCACTGAAGGATGCTGTCGAAAAAACTAGTTAAACTAGTTGGGCTAAAAATAATGCAAGTTACCATTAAAGCTTATAGACAGCCTATTAGGCAGCTGGAAAAGGAAACAGTCAACTTGCAACAAGTTGCGTTGCTGTCGACAAATTTGATCATAAATAAAAACGCAATCGATTACATACACACAAGTGTACTTAATTCAATGGCATAACTTTCAATTTCAATTTGGATTTCAGTTTCGATTTCGATATCGATCTCGATTTCACAAATATTAGAAGTTAGGAGAGGAGCTCACATAATGAAATCTTGAAGAGTTTTCATGCTTTCGTTGTTAATTGTATCGACGACAAATTGCGTGATGCTTGTGTAAACACGATGAGAGTGAAAGTAATTAACAGTGACAGAAGCAACCAGTAATAGCAACCAGCAACAATTGCATGCAACAACCGCACGAAGGTGTCGCCACGCATTTAACCGACTTGCCAAAGATGACAATTAATTGTTGCTACTCGTTTGTCGCCTGCTCGCATTTAATTAACTTCAATTGCTTCTTATTCGTCTTTGTGTGAGAGTGAGTGAGAATGTGTGCGTGTGTGTGTGGGTTTCCATGTCTATTGCGTCAATTTGACAATTGTCAGAGTTTGACTTTTGCTTTGTGCTTTATTTTCTTTTCAATTAATTGGCTCGCCTAACACATGCTCATTATCGTTACGTTGTTTGTTTTTCATGTAATCTCAACAGACAACTCCCGCAGTACAAAAACAGCAGCTGTTCAATTCAATTAATTGACTTTTCATTTCAAATTTATCACCTCTCTCGCAGTCCTGCCGTGTGGCCTCCTGCAGGTGGTCTGGCAACACCAAGCGCCCTCCCACGCAGTTTTTTTGTTGTAAATTATGCATTTAGCCTAATTTCAATTTATCGATTTCAGAATGTTTTCATTTCGATGATTTCGTAAGTGTTAAGGAAGAGGCGATCAATACAAAAATCTCGATAGATGGATGCATTTTTGCATTTTGATTTTACTTTTATAAATAGTTCTGTATGTAAAGTGTATGTACATAGTTGCTGGGCTTTTTGCCACAGTTCAACAAATAACGGGGTCAGCTGGCCATTGTTTTTTTTTGTGGCATGCTACATTTGCATCGTAAATGCATGTTTTAAGTGTATTTGCTGCTTTTGTTATTGTGCGCCAAGTTGCAATTATTGAACTTATTGTTGTTGTTGTCGTTACTGTGTAGTTGTGCTTTTCTCTATTAGCAACTTAATGCGACGGCAATTGTTGTTGTTGCCCATTGTAAATTTATGTTTCTTGACTTGGTCCGTCTATTAGGCTCTATGCTCTGTGGCCCAAGCGGGTTAATGCCAACGCTATGCAGTCACAACGCGTCATGTTCTTGAACTTTTTGTGCATTCGGCTTTGTAACGGTTATTATGATACCACGTATTACACACATACCACATATATGTATGTGTTTTCATATATGCAATGCTTAAAATGCATTACAGATTGCTGGATTTCAGTTTTGGTGGATTTCTTCACGTTATTGCGCACTGCTCGGGAGGTCTTTCATCTATTGTAAAGTCAACTACAATAAAGCAACGTAAAATTTACACAGTTGACGTCTTGCATACACAATTTCTTGTTTATTTCCCTCAGCACGAACTGTTCAACTGGCTAACTGACTGAATGACTGACTGTCTGATTCCATTTCAAAACCATACATGCACCTGTGTACTTAAAATACTTTGACTGAGCCATTTATTTTTAAGACACATGTAAATTTTTGATGAGCAGTTCGGGAGCACAAAGAATCGGTAAGAAAATGCATCCATAAAGTTGCCGTCAATTCAAATTGTGCCCTCCTATTGGGTTGGTCAAAAAAAAAACGCCTCATATTTTGACATTACGAAATTGGAGCAACTCTCAGTTGAAAGCAAAACGTTGCGTGGGTCGCGTTTAGTCTATAAATAGTTGCAGCAGGAAACAAGAAATACAGAAGTTTATGAGTCAGTGATTTTCTAACTAAGTAAAGGGTGAACAAAGCATGCAATGAGCAGTTGCACTGTTGATAAGCAATTGAACACATATAGTAGTAGTATGACTTGTATGACTAATTGCAACAAGTTGAAAGCACAATGGAGATGCTGATTGTTGATGATGATTCTATGTGTATTATTTAATTTGATATTTCCTCAATTGAGTGGCACGACATTGCCACTAGTCAGAGTACCCACACACACACACACACATTCATACCATATATTATCATGCGTTTACTTTTTCACTGTCAATCAACGAGTTGTAATTGTAATCACACATTGACGCAGACGTGCGCTGTCACTGTCACGCATGGTGTGGAGGGGGCATAACGACCACTCTTCGTTGTGGTCTGCCAACGTTGCCAGACAGCTGGTCGCCTGCACATTTGGCAAAGGTCAGGCGCCAACAGCAAACAACAATCAGTTGCAGCATCCACAGCAACGGAAGTAAAAAGCCATTCACTGAAGAGATAATGCAGTGTTATCGATTGGCAAAAAACTTGTCTACTGCAATATTTACATACATTTCCACTGCATTGCAGTTGACTGTGATTCAAAAGAGGCAGGGGCAAAAAACAGCAACAACAAAAGGTAAACATTGTGTGTAATCGCAATGTTAACACCAAATGAATAACAACTTTGAATGCAAATGTCAATGAACCTGTCACATACATGTAAATACAGTTGGACTTCTCTAAAGTGAATGTGCAAGGCAGCTGAAAAAAGTTGTACATTTTTAGCGATTTCATTATACAGAATTTTTTATCACTTGCATTTTCAAAGAACGACAAAATTTTGTAGTTAAATGCAATTTACAATAGTGATAACTTCATTACACAATTTATGTAATTTATTCCACAATTTAATGTTAAATTGTTACTGAGTATTTTTGATTTAGTAAAATATTTAATATTTATATATTTAATATTTGTTTTTTATTTTATAACATTCTTTTTTTTTCTTTTTTATAAGTTCACTATAGAAAAGTTCGACTGTGTACTATGTTTTTTCATCTACTAGAATTTACCCCAATGCATGCCACAGGAAGTGCTTTAAAAGCCGGCTGCAGTTATCCTAAAATGTGCAACAACAACCCTTTTGCGAAACTCATATGAATGAGCTTTAAATGGGAGAGGGTTTTTATGCTTCAGTGATAATGGGTGGTGACTGCGGCTTAATTAAAAGCTCTTGCCACAGTTACCAGTCTCTATAAAGTAGTGTAAGCAGCCCACACACGATAACAACCCCTCAATTGTAAAGTGCGTATGCGTGTAACTGATTTTGCATACGTATAAGTGAGTGTGTGTTAGTGTGAGAGTGTGTGTGTGTGTCAGTCATTTGCCATGAACCCAATTTGTAGGTAGAATAATGCGACATGGCATTGACACCGCTAATAGAGATGTGTAAAGAGTCTAGCAACTAATATATTATATTTTATTAAAGCAAGTTTTAATTTAATTAAATAAAAAATTGTTTAATATTCGTATACGTATCTACTTTTTTGAGCAAAATTAATATATGTGACAAATATTTTTGGTTTAAATTTTAAGCCAAATGTAATAGAAAATTTTTTTATTTTTCTTATTTTCTGTGTTTTCTCTCCCAACCTATTAAGTGCGGCTAAAACAAATTTCTGGCATATTTTAAGTAGCTTCTATGTAAACTCTAGACTCTAGAGTCTGTAAAATAGACTATTTAGTCTAGTTCTTACTAACATAAATATTTATTTTGCAGAACTAGGCCGCAGATAAACAATTTTGTATGCCACGTAAAATGGTTTCACGCACATGAAATATCAAAGCATTGGCATTTATAAAAAATTCAGTACTCTATACTATCCGCAAAGCTGTACTGATTATCGTTATAATACTTTAGCAGGTGATGAGTAAAAAACATTTGAAGAAATTGGTAATTTTTGTAAACAAAAAAATTACATAGCTAATTATGTAAATTTTTTTCTAAACTACTAAGTATTTATGTATTAGAGCAATTATAAAAATATTCAATACAGTATTAATTGTATTGTAAGTATTTGACATACAAAATGTAGAGTATATTAAATATAAAATTTTAAGAATCTCTGTAAGTACTTAATAATTATTTTATCATCAAAATATTTTCATTTAACATTAAGAATTCAAAATAAATCATTTTACTTTATTTACTGTATAGAATAAATCACGAAACGCGCCCATCTCTATTCAGAGCTGTCTGCACTCCCGTTGGGTTCAAATGTAAATGCTGGTTGTTGTTGTTATTATTGTGGTTCTTCTTGTTGTTGTCCTCGTATTCACTGTGTGAGTATATTCGAGTTGAAAATGCAATAAGTCCAAATGTTGTTACCCACATGCAAAATGGACAATGGAGAATGGAGAATGAGAGACACCCATGTTGAATACATTGCTGGTGGTAGTTGCTCCATAGTTTGCTTAAGAATTGGCAGCCTTATCACCAGCAGACACATATGTACTCCCATCAACACCCCACTGGATGATTTATGTACATGTTGTGGGGCGTCGCCATTAAATGCATATAAGTCTAAAAATCAATATCATTAAACTGTGAAAAAGCCAGCGAGCGTCTGCATTTTATCGCCATCGTCTTCTGAACCCGGAATAGCGTGCGCCGTACGGAAAATGGCGCATCCAAAAGAAGAAGAAAAAAATTCACCGGAAACTAAAATCCAGCAATATCAACAAATAATTACGACGCTACTACGAGTATAAGAAAAAGAAATAATAATAATAAAAACATTACATATTGCGTGTCCGATTATCGCGGAGAGTCCGACCCAAATGGATATTTAACGCCTGACGCGTGGGCCGATCCAATGATTTTGTTTATACTTAACTTTTTTTCTGTCTTTCTTCAAAGTTTTTCCTCTTTTATTTCTCCTTCAATTGTTTAAGCAAATGCGTATATATGATAGGAAGTGAAGGCCTCCAAGTTTGTGGGGAGATTGTTTTATAAAAACTGTTTGTACTTGCAATATGTTATTTATTTGTTTTGTTTAAATTAATACACAAATGCTGATTCAGTAGCAACTTTTATTTTACACAGCTACGTGACTCACAATCAGTAGGAACATTAGCTTTGCATGCTTTTGCGATGCTTTTGCCAGTTTGCTCGCTAAAATTTACAATATTAGCACAATAACTTTTCTGATTTCGACGGGGAGACGGTACAATGTCTTAAAATGCCAACAGCCGGTTTTTGTTATCAGACAACAACAAATGAAGACGTCGATTGGCATTTGCGACAGAGCTTGAATCGAAAATAATGCTTAAGAAAATGAAACGGGTTCCAGTTTTAATAAGAAATATAAATTTATTTCGATTTTATATTATTTATGCAAAGTTTAATTTACTTACAGATTTTTATTTACAGTTCTTATGTACTGTGTCTAAACATGTTAAGTACTTAAATATAGTATAGTTTTTAAAATAGAACTTTACTGGAAAAATGTATAATATAAATCAGTTCTAAAGCAATGTAAATTGAAGCGAAGTTTAACAGTTAGCACTCTTTATACTCTTTCTATACTCTCCCCGTTTATTGTCTTTAGTCATTCCCAGACATTGTGGAACTCTGGCTTTTGGGTTATATTTATTTGTTTACGGTTCCAAGGCACGTTCGTTTGTTTTTTCATGTCTCGTTTTACAAACACTTCTTTCGTTTTGACAATGTGCCAATTGTCGGAAAAGATTGACCCAAATGTTTGTAAGCATGATTCATGGGCAGGCAAAAACAGGAGGATTTTATGATTTTATGTTGCATATTGTGTGGTCTCTCTTGGTTATAAAACCCAGAGACTGCAGTGCTACAATTATCCAAAGGTGTTAATGGAAGTGCACACAGAATCCAGCTGCTAATTGACAGGGTTACTTGATTACCTGCTGCTTGCTCGACAGGTGATTCAGTCAAGTATAATGAAAATTTGTTGAGTCAGTTCTGAAAAAGAGATAGAGACGACGACGACAGACTTCCTTGCAAAATGCGTAATCAGCGTACCAAGTTAAATTGGATGAGCCGAGATAACTTATCAAGAATGTCAAGTAGATCTTCTGTATATACAAAACTCGTATTTAAGTCAAATACTTAAACTAACTGCGATTTAGCAGCAGATTACGCAACTTTTATGCGCCTCATTGGAGTGGGAATGTGATCGTTTAGCGATATGTAAGCTGATCTAACCAACGACCCCCAGATAATACAAATAATTATAATAAAAACAAGGAAATTCTAATCACTTGAGGTGTCTAGTAACAAAAAACCACAGTAACTCATATTAGTAATTGTACATTATGAATTTTAAACTTGAGTAGCGTCAACTTTGACTCACGTGCTAGTTGCGATTTAAGGCGCAAAACATTACATTACTTCCGAGTTTATCATGGGAACGTAAAATTATGAGGACAAATGCCGACTATAAAATACAATATTCTAAGAAACATCAAGACTTTAGTTTCAAAACTGATCGAGGGGGCTGAGATTAAACTTGGTATGAAGGTTCCTCAATAACCAGAGCAATTTAACAGCTAGAGCTTATATGATGTATAAGATTACGGATCTGTACTAAAAATTTTATCAGTACCGATCTAAAAGATTTGAAGTTATTCATAAAAAAATTTCACATAGCCCTTTTAACAAACTTAAGAGACATTTTTTACTTTTTAAATATAGAGTCTAATGCAAACAAGGAAATTCGAATCATTTAGGAGAGGTGTCATCCTGGTACTCGCATCTAGTAACAAAAAACCACAGCAACTCATGTAAGTAATCGCACATTATGATCGTAATACTTAAGTAGCGTCAACTTTGACTCACAAACAAGTAGCGGTTTAAGGCGCGCGACTGAAATCTTAAGCGGAATATGCAAGTGACTGAGGTTGTGGCAAAAGTCTCAACACTTACAACTTGGGGTGTGAGTCATGCCCCATTGCAGCCGAGAGCGTGTTGAAGGTGGTTGGGAGATGCAATTTACTTGGCAATTAAGCGTAGTAATTGCATGTTTTTTTTCTGCTAGGTAAACTGCACGACCTTTAGATACCCTATATCATCAGACCAATTTATAGGGTATCAATTTTAGAATTTGTTCTAGATTCTACTTACGTATTGAAGGTCTTTTGATAGTCCTTGATTTGCTTGCGCGAAAACTCTTTGAACTCGGTGTAGACATTGACCTTGTAGTTGCGCGGCGCCACCGCGATTCCCGCCTCCTGAGAATCCATTATCTCCTGGCGACGATTTAAAATGTGCGTCAATTCGGAGCTATCTGTGGTTGCTGTTGTTGTTGTTGTTATGCTATCATCAACACTGCCGTTGCATGATGCAGACGAGGCATTCGAGGAGACCGACATGTTTAAATTTTAATTTATTTATTGCTCGCTTTGTTTTTTCGCTGTTGTGCTGGAATTTTTCACACACCACACCCTTTCAGTACGACACTGTGCAGAAAAGCGGGGAAGGGGCAGCGAGGACGTAAGGATACACACAAACACACGAACACAAACAGGCACTGAAACAAGTGCACGCCTACACAGACCGCAAAGTTATTCTCTTTTACTAGGAGAGTTGTGTTGTTCAAACTGTGTTTCAAATTGTTGGCGAAAATGACGCGCGTAAAAAGAGACCGGGTTGTGTTTGTTATGCAGATTGTGTTACTACTGTGAATTTTCCGTTGTTTAATTAAAGCGCGCAAAACATCCAAAGCACCCGAAGTCACAAATACGAATGAGCCAGACAATTTTTGTGAACATCACATATACTTTAGAACTTGTTTGAAGAGCGAACAAGCTCTTTTGGCTCACTTTTGAGTGAATTTTGGCGGAACTAGCGCCATCTATTGTCTTTTATCGGAACTAATAATGATCCAGTTTTTTTGAGGGATGTTTTGAGAGAATTCCGATTTTGAGTGAACAACAAATTTTTTCACTTTTTTCCTTTCTTGCTCGCGGATCGGATTGAAAATTTGCGCGCATTTTTTTTTTTTGATATTTCTAAGCTTTTCAGTAAAAACCGCAGCTTACTGAGAAAGCACTGAACGAAACTTGGCACCCAGTGAATATAGAAAATCGAGACATGTTTCAAAAGAAGCGGCTTAATTTTGTCGAATTTCGGATTAACTTGTTTTGTTGATTAAAAATCGTTTTTCTGGTTAAAAAATTAATTTTTACCTTTAGCAATTTTCTTTCGTTTTATTAGCGCCGATGGCCATGTTAGGAACTACAAAGCGCCGACACTGGTCAGTCTTTCGAAACTTAGATGCGCCACTCCTTGTCAGCCTTGCGAAACATAAATGCGACACGTTTTGTCAGCCTTGCGAAGCAAAGAAT
This sequence comes from Drosophila neotestacea, assembly GCA_035044365.1. NCBI lineage: Eukaryota > Metazoa > Arthropoda > Insecta > Diptera > Drosophilidae > Drosophila > Drosophila neotestacea. The sequence goes on from JAWNMD010000095.1 coordinate 635,822, forward strand.
CGCCACCTTTCGTCAGGTCTACGAAACATTAATAATTCATTAAAAAAAATTGCCTGTTTATTTTTTTCTAGCACATTGCACGAAATATTTAAACAAATTGCGTGGCTTTTATAACTAAAAAGTGACAATAAAAATGGGCAGCAAATTCTTTAACAAATTATTATTAATTGGTGGCTTTGCGAGTTTGGCACATGCCGCCTTTTCGGCCGCACATCGTAAGTGTAAATGCAACCTTTGGTCAATCAGCAATAATTAAATTTAAACTATTTTAATTAAAATAGATCGCACCTACTTGCGGCTCACAGAGCAGGAGTGGAATCATCTGCCGCTGGATGTAAGTTTTCATCTGATGATTTTACTTGCATCCAACTAATTGTTAACTCGCTTAGATTATTCTGCAAACGGTGATAAGTCTGGTGATTGTCGTCTATAATATTATACAAATTGTGGGCGACTTTAAGGAAATACGTGCCACTGTGGACATGCAGCAGAGAACTTGGGACACACTGGGAAACTTTCCATCGTTCTACACGTTCAATCATCGTGGTCGCGCCTTAAATCCCAGCTACAAACCGCCGCGCTCAAACGAGAGCGATGATTAACCGCAGTTAATATACATTTATAGCCGGTTTACATTTCTAGTTTAATGCAATTATTTGATAAATTATGTTAAACCAAAACAAAATGTCTGTAAACAACTGAGTGGCGGAAGACTTGACTGCCGGTGAGCGTTGTTCCAGTTGTGGCCTAGGACGCAGCTGTTGTCCAGGCGTAGCATTGCAACCATGACTGTGGCAAATACGACAACTTGCTTCATTTCCACTTCTTAGCATGCACTCGTAGTAAAGCTGTGCATTAGAGCGACATCCCCGAACCACCTGCTTGCTGTGACTATCATAATACTCCAAACAGGCTGGCACCTCGTCATCTGGCTCATTGGCCAACAGAGCACACGGCATGGCATTTTGTCCTGAGGAGACTTGCTCGCAATTGTGGCATTGATGACACCATAATCGCTGCGATGGAAATGCGCCCTTGTTGCAAAAGCTGCCCTCACATCTCCGGCAACTAGCAACAGAGGCTGTGCTGCAGTTGAAATCCTTCCGTTCACAGCCCCTTTCCGTGGTACCATTTAAATAGTTTAGCGCCAAGCAAGGAGCAGCTGGCAAAGCGCATTCCTCTATGTAAATCCCACCAGGTCGCTCCCAGTTGGCACAACCTGCTCCAGCTTCTTCAGCACTGCTGCAGCGATAACAGCGTGTAAAGTCGAGTAGATTGCAACCCTTTTTCTCGGTGCCATCACACTCGTAGCAGTTGTGTATAAGTGGATCAGTTGGTGGTGCGCCACAGCCACGTTGCACACTCCAATCGTCATACTCACAGGCGTAGCACGAGGAAGCTTCTGCTGAGCCGCAATAGCTGCTAGTCAATGAGGTGGCATTGCTGCGGCACTTGTCTTGATTTGCCGAATTGCAGCTGAGGCATTGTTGCTGTGGCGTGCAACCAGCATTGCAATTGTCGTGTGTGGCACACTGAACCAACTGATCACGATAGGGTTCCAGCTCCTCTGGCATTTCCGACGAACAACCGCGTACAACTCGACTTAGATGACGATAAGTAAAGCAAAACTGTTGATCCTCTTGGCCCAGCAACAGTTGCTGATGACACTGCTCATACTGACTGATATTACACTTGTTGCCCAGCTGAAAGAGATCCATTTTACAGCCAAGTCCTTGTTGAGAATCACAGCTGACACAAGACAATGTCCAGGCACCCTGTTTCTCATTACAGCCATTAATCTCACACAGCTCCGCTGCATTGGATGCCGTGTGATTGCTGTCGGTGATGCAGCCCCGATAGGCCAATTGATCATTAATAATGTCCGTGTAGCATTGATCCTCCTCATAATGGTAAAGACATGGGCGTGGCTTACCCGCAGGTGCATCCACACAACTCTCGCCGGAGCAATGATGACACTTGAGTCTGCCGGGTGGATAAACTCCTGCATTGCAGAGGTTCAATGAGCAGCTTTTGGCGTAGGTAGCGCCGATGGTAGGAGTCTCGGCACCACAACCACGATACGTGATTGAGTCCACTGTAAAGAGAGTTCTTGAAAATTAAACTGCTATTCATGCTAATTTGGCTACCTACCAATGGACATGGTACACGTCAGTTCCGTGGCACATTCCTTAAAGGGCAACAGACCCACCTCACCCAAGGTCTGAGCACATTCCGGCAATGCGATGGAATCGCAATGATAACAGACAATGGCCCAACTGGGGAGGATGGGAAAAAGTAGGCCTATTTATAAAAAAAAACAAAAGAATCGTTTAATGAAATATTGGAAACGCATTTAACCGGAACAATTGAAAGAGCTTACATGATACGAGCACCAGGATCAGACACTCAATTTTGAATTCTTTCATTTTGCAAGCGCTTCCAGCTACACTTTAATTAATTGCATTGACAAATGAAATTTGTTTATTTATGACTTATCATAAGGCACTAAAACAATAGCCATTATCAGCGAGTGATAAGTATTAGCTGAAAAAGAACAAAGACTCGATGATAGCTAATCGCAGGGTATTCAAGTAGTCTGTTTAATTACAGATTATACGCATTGCAATGTGAGTCGAATAGAATTTGATTGATGTCCTTGATAAATATGTTGGTTCCCTTTGCAATGCACGAGAGTTCACATGATCAATAATTCAGATGGCTCGCATTGTGGCCAGGATGAATGTGGTAAACAGCTACAACGTTCACATATCGATTTCATTTGGAGCAGGATAATTGCGTGACAATCAGCGGCATATGGTCTACAATTTGTTGGCCTTGCTCAGTTGCTCAGTTTGGAGCTAGCAACGTTACCGCAACGACCGCAACTCGACATTAACCTGGTTTATTTGCTTTTAGCCGTAAAGTGGTATTTGAATAGCTCTTTGGGTGATAACTTTCCAAAAATTTCTAATTAACACCGGGGGGCATCGTTGTGATAACTCCAATTAATAGTTTAAGTGACTAGTTTTGTTCAAACGCGCATCGCACATCGACGGGATTGGCAATGAACGGAAAACAATTGTGTCTATGGTTCACTTTGTTCGTCCTACTGCTGCACAACAGTGTGGGGCAGGATGAGGAAGATGAAAAAGACACTACTGATATGGCCTTGGATGTAGATGTGACTACAGCCCATGTCATGCCTTCGGAAACTGAGCCTGCAGTTGAATCTGCTCCTAAACCTGCAGCTGAACCTGCTCCTGAACCTGCAGTTGCACCCGCAGTTGAACCCGCAGCTGACCCTGCTCCTGAATCTGCATCGGAACAGGCTCCTGAATCTGCTTCAAAGCCTCCATCTGAACCTGCAGCTGAATCGGCTCCTGAGCCTGCAGACGAGCCTGCTGATGAACCTGCTCCTGTAGAATCTTTACCCCCACCTGCTCCTGAGCCCGAACCAGAAACAGCAGCTGAAGCCGAAGCAGAACCCGTAGCTGAACCACAGCCTGAGCATGAGCCATCTCTTAAAGAGATGGAGGCAACTCCAACTATCCCTGAAGATGCTGATTACCAAAACGATGATAGGTCAAAAGACACGTCTGAGAATCCAACCCAAAAACCCATCCCAGAGGCACCAATGCCTACGAAGCCAATCCCAGTTGTAGAAACCAATACCGGCATCAACTGTTACAGTTGCTCCAGTTATCAAAAAGGCAAATGTGATGAAAAGCCAACCGACAAAATGCCGTGTCGAGCATCCAGTAAAAATGGATGCTATACACTCATCAAACGTAAGTCAAACAAAATTAAACCCATTAGAATTACAATTTAAATCCTTATCCCAATTCTTCGTTAGGTGACACCAAGTTAATTATGCGTGGTTGCATATCAGAGCTATCGGAGGAGGGTGATAACTATTGCCGCAAGGAACCAAAGCTCTGCAAGATGTGCTATGATAAACTATGCAACAAGGAACAGGCACCTCCCGTGGGTGCAGGCTCAGCTCGGATCCTAGGCAGCCTTTTGATTTGGATACCCTGTATTTTTGCCCTGATTTAAGAACTAAGATGCGCTATCTTCTAATGAACAAATTGTAATACAATCTTTTATTATGTTTAAAATCTATACCAAAACTTAACTAAAACCAAAATTTAAGCTAAAACCTTCAAGTTGTAATATACCCTTATTAAAAAAAGTAATGTTAAGATTTTCAATATTAAATTATTTTCAACATCTCCCTTAAACCCATATTCGCGTGACAATCCGTGTTTAACCTGTTGGCTCATCCGCGTTTTGTATATGTATAAGAGATATTTGTTTAAATGTCATTCAGGTTTTAATTTAATTTCGAGCATGATAATTGCGTGACAATCGGAGAAATATTTTCAACACTTGTTGGGCACGTTAGCTGCCAATGAAGCAGCAACGGGATACGACCTAGTTTATTCGGCTATTTAATCCATACAGGGACTGTGAGTGAAATTAAATAATATCGGTTGCGGTATAATAAAAACGTTCTGTTTCGGTAACGGTTATTACCGGTTAACGGTTACTGCTTGAATCAAAAAACCCTTTTCAAAATCAAACCACAGTCGAAAAAAAAATTCTTTTAAAAGTTGTCAGAATTTCCAATTTGGATGAATTTTTCATTATGATTTGACCTCTTAATTCAAACCAAACTAAAATTTTGTTCTATTTTAAAAAACAAAATTTCTAATACTTTTTAAATTTTGAAAGAAGACCCTTAAAAAAATTGTTTCTTTTTAATATGATATCGTTTCTATTATATACTTGAATCAACTTCTTGTGTCATAAACAAGGCTGTAAACCTCAAAAATTGTTGGGGAGGTTCGGTTCGGTAGTTCGAACCATAAAGTAAGATTAAGGTTCGGTTCGCGGACCGGTTTAGGGTTCGGGTTCGAACCTTGGTGAACCGGGTTCCATGCTATACATTTATCTTGCTTTTATTATTTCTACCTTTTTACTTGATGCATATTTTATAATCTCTTTTTATATTAAATTCTAAAATTTTAAAGTGTAAGACAAAACATTTATGGACAGAATTGGTCAAAACAAATTTGAATACAGCAATAACGCATTCTTGAAGATTTGTTGAAAATTTATCGTATTCTGTAAAAACATCGTTCTGCATACCTTTAGAAAAAGTCCGCCAAAGCATAGAAAAAGAAATTTGTATCGAAATGTTTGCCGACCGCCACAAATTTTAAAGTCCGAAACGAACAGTTTTTGTTTGAAAGTGCTCCGGTTCAGGATCGGGTACAGTTCTAGAAAAATTTGAAGGGTTCGGGTCCGGGTCGGGGTCGGGGTCCGGTTCGGGTAGCCCAAAAACGTTTGCGGAACCGGTTCGGTTCGGAACCGGCCTTTGTCATAAATACATAGTACAAAACAACACTTGGTTTTAAATTAGTTTAAAATTTATTCAAAATGGAAAGGAAAGTAGAAAAACTAACTATCCAAAAGCTGAGTGGTAATAGTTTCAGAGAGTCTACTGTACATCGATCTCAATCGGAATTTGTAAGAACTGTTTATTTAATCACTGTTGAGCTTTGGAGTTCCGATGATGAGTCATTAACTGGCCAGCTGATACGAGAAACAACATGAATATTATTTCTATTTTATATGTATATTTGTATACTTTTTTTCTTTCGATATTGATAGATAACAAAACATATGGTATACGCACATAAATATGAACACGTATGTGTGTACACACATATATATATATATATATATATATATATATATATACAGAAAGATAATGAATTGAAATAGTGATTAAGAGTACTTAGAATTGATTACAAAGCGTTTCTGACCAGGAAGATCAGTCCCAGCAGTCCCAATCCCATGTGTTGCAAGGTGGCAGCACTATTAAATACTTTTTTGTTGCAATTGGATCCCGTGCAGATTTTGCAGCGAGTGTCGTCATTGTTTACGCATTGGAATTTCATAAGTGATCCCAAATCGATGAGGCAGCCACGAACGACGACTCCGTCTAGAACAATAGGGATAGTCAATTTTGAGAGAATCTAAGGATCTATGAATTATTTACTTACCCCACTCTCCCTCGTAGCATTGCATCGATGATTCACTAGTTAGAGATGTATTTTGGCATGGTGAGCCCCCAACAGCTGCCTCACGACACGGTGCATAGTTGTCACTGCGACAGGTGAGGCAGGTGAAGGTGCCAGCCTTCGTGTTGCATGCAGTACCATTGCACGTAAGACAGTTCTGTGAATTGGTACATTCCCTGCCATTCAGCTCGTTGGTGCAACCACGATCCATGGTTCCATTGGCAACCAGTTGAGAGTAGCAACTGTTTTGGGTCTGTGTATAATTGGAAGGGGCACAATTGACGGCTTTGTCTTTCGACTGACTTGCGATGCAAGAGTCAGCATTGTTGCACTTGATGCAACTACCCAGAACACTACTGAACATACGATTGTTGCATCCATTCTGGTCATCACAGAACGCACAGTTGGCATCGGTCGATGCTAGAGGGCACTTTGCACCCGTATCAGAGGTGCAGCCACGTTGCATGGTTTTATCATCAGTTCCAATCGTATAGCATTTCTGATCTTTGGTCTGGTAGAGTGAACATGGATACATCATGGTCGCAGTCACATTGTTGCACGTTTCACCCGAGCACTGGTAACACAATCGTCGGTTTTCCGGAAAGATGCCCACATTACAATTGTCCTCTTTGCAGAATTTACAATTGGTATCTCCATTGGGACATTCATCTCCGCATCCACGAGTCAAAGTTCCATTTTCATTAAGATCGATGCGGCAAAATTGATTTGCTGCACACAATCGATTGAATGCCTGATCCGTAGCATTTGTTGTGGCACATTCCGGTTGTGAGCCATCGCATTGTCTGCACATCAGAGGGGAGTTACAAAGGTTTGAATCGCACGTCAAACAATCTGGCGCTACACAGTTATCTGAACCACATCCCCGCGTCACGCTGCCATCAGTTCCTTGAAATATAATTGAAGTAGAAATTAATAAGAATTATAATAACATTTATGTATAAGCAGTATTCTAAAATAACAGAGTAATTCCCAAAATGAAGAATATTCGTATTTTTCTTCTTCAATAAAACTATTCCACGAATTTATTATGGAATCTGTAAAGCGCTTTGGTGTACGATAATAATAAACTTTTTAAAAACTTAGAATTTAAGTAAATTTAGTTAATAAAAAACAATAAAATTGTAAGGAGCTATTAACAACTGTAATGCATTGTATGACACTTTAAAGAGAAATCTCTGCATTTTTTCAGAATATGCGAATTGATGGGATACTTATGAAATACAGTCCCAATTTTAACTAACAATTTAAAAATACAAACAGTCTATATGCAAATATAATTTTTTTCCAACTAAATAGAGTTATGGATCCAAAATAGAAGAAAACAAAACATTTAATAAGTGGATGCTAATACATTTACATTAATTCATTAGTGGTTGAAATCGTCTTTTTATATTCAATGTGTCAACTCATATTTGATATACTATGTTTTTTTCATGTAGGTGGTAACAAAATAACACATATTAGAAGACTTTAAATGCAGATTAGATTAGCGTTAAATGTCGTACACCTTTCTGTACGTTTCCAATATACTTAATTCTCATTTGTCACTACGTAAATAAGTAGTAAAATGTTGTTTAAAACGCATTTGTTATTATCACTAATTGAATATCCATGTTCAACTAACCCGAGAGCTTAGTACGAAACTAAACTTTGCTTAATTACCTATTTAGATAAATATACATCTATAGTAAATAGTAAACTTATATATATTCATACATACGTATACAATTAAGTAAATAATATGACTCATTTTACTTAACAGATACCCTAGAACGATCGATTACCTCTTTGAATAAAACATTTCGATGTGTTGTCTGGACAGGCTATATTGGTAGAGCCCGATTGGGTGCAATCTGTAAAGAAAATTAATAAAAATATATATAATAAACGGAAAGCTTAAACATTTTTATTAATACATACTAAAAGGGTCTGCCAAAGAGCTGTGCAGGCTGATTGCGATAATTATGGCTATCAAAATGCACACTTTATGGTTCTGCATTGTGAAATATCGATCAATATATTTAATAATTCTTTTGTTAACTTTTGCTGTCCGTTTGCCTCGAGTGTCGCTGGTGAACTGTTGGTTCTAGCTTAACTATAAGGTAGCCATCGTCCAAATGCACTCTCCTAATCAATTCCATTTTAACAACTTCTTTCCTCCATTTCTCTTATCTTGCTTGTCTTTTTTTCTTTTTTTTTTTATTTGCTGATAACATTAAATGGGTTCTGATAAAATATATGGTAAGTACCAAGTTTGCGAGACGTGAGCTTTTTGTGCAAAAACTTTTAGATAATGAGAAAGCACTAAAGCTACTTTTGACAGCAGCTTTCATAGGTTGGATCATTCACTAAAACGCATTATATTTTGTGCTTTTTAGCATTTACAATAAACTTTCTCAGGATCGCACTAAAATCGACAAAAATAAGGTTTGAGAGTCACTGAAAAATAGAGATACTTTTAACTATACCTGACCAACAAAAACCCCATTTTCATTAATGGTTACTATTTTTGATATTTTGCAAAATTATCTGATATACTTAAGTTGTACTGAGTTGGCTATATTGGTCTATACTCGAATCATGTTACTCTCAATATTATATCTCCGTATACAATGCCTTGTAAATGGTACTTTAATTGGACCACTCAATTGATTGTGCTTGAATTATATAATCAGCTGTATTTCTTTTCTTCTTTCGATAAATGGTTCCTTTACGATAATCATATTTACCTAATATAACGTAGTACACGTTTCCACGAACACATTAAAGTTATACTCTTAATCAGATATCCATTGGTCCGCTTATCAGAGAATCATAGGAATTAAATTAGCTTTTGATTGGTGTAGGTGTAAAATTTCGATGTGTAATTGCAAGTAGTTTCCTGTAGACTCCAAAGACCCACCCCAAATTATTGCATTTGTGCATTTAATTTGCAGTGTTGATTGCATTAATAAACTTATATAAAAAGTACCGACTTTTGATTTATATGACGCAAATGCAATGTAAGTTGGTTAGGCCAGAGAAAAGGCATACAGTGATTTTCACAAGTATGTTTACACTGCTATATATCTGATTTATGATCCCCACGAGTTTGTATTGATGACTTTTGATTAGATAAGGTTCCATGGAAACGCACCTCTTTAAAATGATCTCATGTCCATCATGATAATTGACATACTGTAGATTACATATAATGCATTCATATAGAGCTGAAATTGATTTCGTCTTAAAGATCGATACATATTTTTAGCAAAGTATGTCAAGAACTTGCAGTAAAGATCGGATTGACAGATTTTTATCATTTTTTTTGCTGTGTATTGTAATAAGCTGCCCTTTATATTAACTTTATAGATATTCACCTTTATGATATTTAATTGGTGGGGATAGTAAAAACCTCATTGATTTTTTAATTGTTCCTTGATAAGCAAAATCGTAAAAATCAATTTGATGCCCTGTGTTAGGATTTTATGAAAGATAAAGACTTGAATGATTCTCGTTTATAATTTTCATTCCTTTTAATTTTAGTAGAATATACAAATACAAATACAAAATAGCTAAGTTAAGCATATATTATAAGAATTAACATAGCAGCCACTTGGGACGCACTAAAGGAGACTTCTCAGTCCTACACCCAATAAAAGGACAAGGGATACTATCGACACTTTTAGGCTGGCGCTCCCATTGCAATGATCCGAGAAACAAATATTGCAGAGATCATCCGCGGTATCCGCTGGCTGTCCGACCAAGTTACCGACCGCCTGACAACCGGATTGTCCCTCAGGTATCCTCACACAACCAAGATGTAAGACTGTAAACATATTTAAGATTAGTTTTGAATAAATTTCTCGTCAAGTCTACTTACTCCCTCCGACTTCAATTCTATAGCAGCCCGTTCCCTTATATTTAATATCGCGTCCATTGAGCTCATAGGAGCGATAAGTACGTACTAGTTGGTCAGCTGCCTGTGCAGCCAGCGATCGACGTGCTCGACCAGACCGGACACCTTCAATCAATGCTGCCTGATTGCGATTAGCTTCTGTAATCGAATCTTCTGCAGAGCTGGAAGTATCATCAGTAGTTGAGGACGTTGTGGGATCTGACGAGGAAGTATCTTCATTTGTAGACGATGTGGTAGACGAATCTGGTAAAGTTTCTGTAGAAATGCTAGAACTATCTCCATTTGTCGAGGACGATGAGGAATCTAATGTGGTTCCTGTGGAGGAGGAGTCTGTAGCAGTGCTGGGAGTATCATCATTTGTAGTAGATGTTGAGGATAGGTCTGTGCTGGAAGTGTCCTCACTTGTCGAGGATGATTCTACTGTGGTATCTGTAGAGGAGGAGTCTGTAGCAGTGCTGGGATTATCATCATTTGTAGTAGATGTTGAGGATAAGTCTGTGCTGGAAGTGTCCTCACTTGTCGAGGATGATTCTAATGTGGTATCTGTAGAGGAGGAGTCTGTAGCAGTGCTGGGACTATCATCATTTGTAGTAGATGTTGAGGATAAGTCTGTGCTGGAAGTGTCCTCACTTGTTGAGGATGATTCTAATGTGGTTTCTGTAGAGGAGGAGTCTGTAGCAGTGCTGGGACTATCATCATTTGTAGTAGATGTTGAGGATAGGTCTGTGCTGGAAGTGTCCTCACTTGTGGATCCTGTGGAGGTGGAGTCGGTTGTAGTACTGGAGCTATCGTCATTTGTAGTATCTGTTGATGTGTCTGTCAAAGTGCTAGAAGTGCTTTCATCAGTAGTTTCCGTTGAGGAAACAGTCGTTGTTGAAGTCGATGATGCTGGTTCCACAGTAGTCGTTGATGGAGCCTCTATAGTTGTGCTTGTTGAATCTGATGGGGTTCCTGTCGGGGTTCCTGTCGGAGTCGGTGAGCCATCTGATGTCGTGGTAGCTGTGGGAGTACTGTCGGTTGTTCCATCGGTTGTAGTGGTTACATCATCCAGATTGCAGCTAACTTCTACTTTATCCAGATTATCGCATGCCTCTCCAATGCATTCATAGCATACAAGGTTTGCTGTGAATATTAAAAAGAAAGCCATGCAGTTATGGACACGAATTATGCTGGAGACATGCCTAAGCATAAATAAAAAATAATGCAAAAACTAAACCGCATTGATTTGTCGAACTACTAAACCGAAAACTAAACCTCATTGATTTATCAAACTACTTTAGATTTAATATTTGTAGTTCGCAAAGCCATTGGTTATGTTGTGGCTTTAATTTCCTGCCTACTGGAATATTTATTACATAACTTTGTGAAACAATGGAACGTAGAAATTATAAAGAAATATCAATAAAATTTGATGAAATAATAGGAACTATAATAGAAAAGTATTAGTTCGCTAATAATATTTAGTTTCTTGGAATGCAAAGAATATTATAAATTTCACTGAAAATTACTTTTCATCAATTAAATATTGGCGCGGTCTATTTAAGTATTTACTCATTCGCGTGAGTAAATACTTTTGATATTTTCTAAAAAATGTTCCTTGAAGTACGAGTTTAAGCATTTTTGCGGCATGCGTAGTGTTAACTCCATTAAACTAATTACAATAATGGGCATGGGTAAGGTTATTATTATTTTTTTTTTTTTGTTGCTGAAATCAGTACAACTTGCTGATAAGAAAATGCCCTGGAATGGCGCTGCTCTTTCAAACTGGAACAACTCGCGTTCTTCATAAATAAAACATAAGACAATAAAGAAATGAAATCGATTGATTTGTGACTCTTCTTTTTCTATCTATATGTATATTTTTTAAATTTTGCCTATATGGCAAATATTTTTGTGATTGATTATACTTATAAAACATTGTACACTTGTGACTATTTTTTGTACACTTTTTCTATAATATTTCATCATTTGCACTTGTTAACCAATATTCATTATTTAAATTGATGTTATAGACGAGCGCGTTCTATTCGCGTTTTAAAACGCTAGAAAGATCGTTAGCTGCTCACCTGTATAAGCGGTACACACACACAACGACAACAACAACAGGCTAATCAAACGCATCGTGTTTGAGTATTGCGATTTTTCAAGGATATGTGTTAAGGATCAAAAGGTTTGGATTTGGAAAAAAACGCGTTCACGTTGGTGAAAAGATGAGAACCGCGGACAACAGCACAGCTCGAGCCTCAAATGCAAACTACCAATAAAATATATTGTTAACATGGCTTTTTTTATCATTTGGCACTAGGCCGATACTCATGGGCTAGTCGGGTCGGGCCAACATCACTGATAAGGCGCCATACAGAGCGCCCTGTTGGCTGGTTGAGTGCTCGTTTGGGTCGTTTTGGGTGGTATATGGTCTCTTTCGATAAGATCGCATATAAATTTAATGATACGCTATTTGCTGCTGATAAGGATACTGCGATTTCCCGTTGTATTTGGAATTTATTGCACTTCCTCAGGATGCATTAATTGCCATTTGGCCACAATAATAGACCCATATAACTCCGATAAGCATCAATAGTTCTCGGAACTGTTAACTATAACTACGCAATCGATCGATTCGGCAGATCTAATGAACTTCTTGAACAGGACAAATATTTCAGACGCACGTTGTTTTTAGCGGTCTGTTTTCTGGAATTCAGGCTAAGATCCTTTAAGCATCAAGCTTACGGCATGTTATCAGTTATCAGCTTAATCGATTTCTAAGGCGTCTAAGTCCAAAGTTACGGTCGTCGCAAATAGCTAGATACTCACTACCTATCTATTTAGTTACCGACCTGTTCGACAAACAAAAGATAACAATGTACATATATTAAGTACAAGTTCTCTAAAATGGCAAAAAGAATTATATTATGCGTGATTCATTCATATGGACAGCTGGATAAGAAATGAGCCACCCCGTTACAAAAATATATAATTGTTGGTACATACATATTAACAAAGTTAGTAAACTTATTGCTTTAAAAGGTGTAACAGATTTCTTAGAAAATTATGAAATTATTTTTATTGCATCTATTGCAATCAAATCGTATACCTACATTTATATATTGTAACCAACATTTTTCATATGAGCGATTGAGAGAATCTAATGTGAAATATGACAAATTCTACTTAAATGTAAATCGATTAAGGATGTGGGGTACTTAATAACAGTAGGCAACAGCCAAAACTTCACCTGACCAAAAATCACATTTTTCAATACATATGGGACCCCTAATTGCGAAAATCTACTTAACAAAATTTGCTTAGGTTTAGGTTTTTTTTTTTTTAATTTGTAAATTAGCGGCTATTTTTATCGTTTTTTTGTGCTCTTACATTTTACATTATATCTCGAGAACGGCCCAACCGATCTTTACAGATTTGGAAAGCTTATGAATATTTCTATTATTCAGTCCGTTTTTCAGTTTTTTTCTAATTTTCCTTGAACTTTAAAGTCAAAAATTCGTAAAAAAAAAAGCCAAAAATTTCAAAATATATATTTGTAAGCTATTCATTTTAATTAAAAACAATGTACATATAAATTATAAGTACATAGTTATTTTCATAAGTTTTCGGAGGCTACAAAGTTTTCTATGATCGGTTGTACCGTTCTTGAAAAATGTAAGAGCACCTCAAAAAACATTTAAAAAAAAAACCAGAAAGATTTAAAAAAATAATAAGAAAAAACAATTACGCCTGAGAACTTTTTTAAAGTTGATATATTTAGTCTTTGTATCCATATCTATCATAAAAAGCTTCAAATTGTTCCCTACAGTAATCAGTGCATTTAAAGTACTCTTACAACTTCGATCATAGGGTAGAACTTAAATCCCATAATTACTAATGAGCTCTGTATCTCTCAAATGAGAGACAATTAATAAATTAATACTTTCGCTTATCATTGATTAGCGTCCACTTTTGGTGAAGTGACAAAAGCTACTTTTGTCATTATCGGTATTCCCTACTCGAAATTATTTAGTAACTTTCTGTATTTTATTAAAATCGTTATAAGTTCTTAAGAAATGTTATCCTACTGCATGAGTAGTAAAATCTGAGTGTTATTATTTTCTTTATCTATATTAAAATGAACTCGGGGAATACCATTAGTATCAACAAATAGGTCCGAGACGGTATGACACGTATTTCTTAAAATCTTATCAAATCTTTTTACAAGTCGTTTGTTTATCAGCTGAGATATTCTGTAATTGACTTTACGAGTGATAATTATATGTTTACTAAATATATTGTGGGTCATAATTTAATTATTTTTCGTACATATAATATTACTACCGTTATTTGTTTAGTTATCTGAAATGTTATTTCAGGGAACTTCATTTCGTCATCGATCTGTGTGCAATAAATTCATTTTAAAGTTAACCATTAGTCAGTAATTTATAATCAGTGGTCGAGTGGTGCGCACGCTTTTCGAACTCACTGTGCTCAATAAATAAACTAGAAGCGCCAGTTTTGTTATTAATGAATTCTTATCTAATCGTTTGTTCGGAACTGCTCTCGTTGATTTTTTACCAAGTTCTGTGTTTGCTTTGGGCAAATTTACTTAGCATAGTTGGCCTAAAAGTATACCTTCCTCTACGGTACCATCATCAGATTTGTTTGTCCAATGCGGCACATATACGAGAATACATACATTAAATGCATGTGTGTTGTATCTGTGTGTGTAGAAATGACATTGACATAGAGCTATGCAAGTGATATTGACCCGAAACCAAGCTAATACAGTCGCAAATGTATGACAAGTACGTATGATATTCAGGAAGGTCACTTGTGAACTTTATCTGATTTATGTACTTATTTCTTTAAACAACATATACTCGCATTTTAGCTGATGTTTACAAATCCAATCAAGAGTATCAACTGTTTACTAGGAAGTGTAAATTGCTTAGATTAATAAATGGTTTCTTACAAAAAAAAAACTACAATTACCACCAAAATTATCATCTTCGAATTTATTTCAGATTATATCAATTCGATTATAAGTGGTTAAAAGAGTTTCAGAACTTTAATTTTGGTATGTTTTCGTAGGTTCTTGACTATCCGACTTGAATTAGTTCTAACTAAGTTCCTTACCAATGATCTTAACAATCTTTGTTCAGCTGTCTCGAATATTACGATATGTAGAAAATAATATTAGTTACTCACTTACTTAAAGAGTGTCATATCTTTCGATTCTCGCATAAAGAGAATACATGATATAAAAAAATGCAGTAAGCTACAGTGGAGCAAGCTCGACAGTAGGAGACCCAGTACTTTTTGAGTGCAAAGCGTTCACTATTGATTGTTCTTCAATAATGCGTACCAAACAATAGATGGCGCCACTACGAAGTTAATAAACACAGAGGTCGCTAGCGTCTCTTCTTCTTCTTTTTGTCTGTAACATTGTTAGTTGTGAATAACTTCCGTGTTTATCATCCGATTGGAATAAAATTTTCTGGACTGGTTTGGATCATAGTGTATATTATATGTACCAACAATTAAGGCGCTAACATTAAAGGGGCTTCTTTAATTCGACTTCGAAATTTTGTATTTTAGTTTCCGGGGGCGGAGGGGGGCGTGGCAAAAATCTAAAACAAACTTGATCAATGGTAGATGTGGATGATCCTACATACCAAATTTGGTGTCTCTAGTTCTTACAGTCTCTGAGATCTAGGTGTTCATATTTTCGAAATTTTGAACAGCCGTATACTATCCGTTTATTATCCGATCCGGATAAAACTTTCAGGACAGGATTGGACTATAGAGTTTATCATGTATGCCAAAAATCATATCGCTAGCATTAAAGGAGCTTTCGTTATTCGACTTTGAAATTTTGTTTCAAATTTACGTGGGCGGAGGGGGGCGTGGCAAAATTCTAAAACAAACTCGTTTAATGCAAAATGCAGATGAACGTACATGCCAAATTTGGTAGCTCTAGCTCTTATAGTCTCTGAGATATAGGTGTTCAAAAAAGGGACAGAAGACGGACAGACGGACAGACGGTCAGACGGACAGACGGACAGACAGACGGACATGGCTATATCGACTCGGCTGTTGATGCTGATCAAGAATATATATACTTTATGGGGTCTGCCACGCCTCCTTCTGCCTGTTACGCACATTTTTTTTGCACAAACTTAATAGACCCATTTGAACTTTTTTAAAGTACTGGGTCTAATGAAAATATTACTCAGCTAACAAAATATATAATAAAGAATGTTTCTACAGTCAAGATTTTTGAGTTATGCCAGTCTTCAAGTATGTGAGCTATATTTAGATAAGTGTCAATCTCATATATATCTCAGATGTTACAAATATTATATATTGCCAATAAATTTCTTCTTCAATTTCCCCAATCGATGAATATAATAATTAAAGCTTAAATAATCTGGATGTATAAATATGTTTATTTTTTTATCAAGTAAATTGTCTTATGCTTCACATTTGGATATCTTTACTTTCGATATTTATTTATATATATATATAGGTGTATATGTATATTTCGATATTCTCGTGTGTGTATGTGTGTGTGTGTGTGAGTGTCGCTTTACAAATTACATAAAATTTCGCATTACTTAACATGATGAGAACTTCAGGGGCGTATCTGTGGGTCTTTCTGTATGTGTACGCATGAGTGTAGTGTTTGAGTGTGTATGTGTGTTTGTGTGTGTGGGGACTTAAAGAAATTAGCAATATGTACTAAATAACACCGGGTTGGAAGAGGCGGTGGAGGGGACATTGAGGTTAATTCTTCAGTTGTTCTGGAAGACAGCTGCAACAAGAACAACAATGAATGATGCCAGGAACGTTGATTGCAACACTGAAGTGGCACTGTTGCAAGCATCCATGGAACAGGGATCACAGTTGGACAGCTCGATGGGAGTGTTCTGCAATTCCAGGTCCTTGCACACTCCTTGAGATGCTAAAACGCGTGAGCAGCCGCGTTCCGTCTGCACTGTGTTGTTGACTGTGTGACAAAAAAGAGAAGAAAGTGTGTTAGACCGATGTGTTACATGTGGCATGTGGCATGTAGCATATGACACTTACTTGTCTTCTGCACAGTGTAGCAGTGATAACTGATACTCGTATCGATCACTGAACGGCGTTGTCTTACTGGCAACTGTGTGTCTAATGGCAACAAATGCGTAACTTCACGGTTCAGATCCTGAATTGGTGGCGTTGGCACACTGGTTGTCGTCTCTGGAGTTCCCGCTGTGGCTGGTGTTGGAAATGGTGCCTCAGTGCTTTCGGTACTCTCTGCAATCACAGTGGTAGTCTCCTCTGGAGTTGTTGACTCCACTGTCGTTGGATCACTGACGATAGTTGTACTTGTTTCTGGAATACTTGTTGTTGTCATATCGCTAGTCGTTGTTACTTCTTCTGTGGTCGATGCTACTGTTGTGGTTACTGTAGAAGCTTCAGTGCTACCACCCTGATTGAAAAAGTCTTCATTGCAGGCCAAGAGCGGTGTATTCGCGTTCACCTTCTGACAATCTTCACATATATAGCACATCAGATCCGCAAAGCATGCTGTAATTATAAATAATAAATAATAATAAATAATAATAAATATACAAATAAATACATAACTGAGAATATTTTAGGTGAGTATCCTCTGCATCTACTATAATGAATAATTAGTGAATATTTCTTAACAAATGGAAGTTGTGCTCCTCATGGTTACACTAATATTATTGACATATTTCTATTCTTAAAATTTCCCAAACTTCTGAAAATATTATATTAAGTTATCCTTATCAACCTCTGTTTATTTCCGTTTCTATTTTTAAATACATTCGCTACCTGGTTATTAATCATAAAATGATGATGCCATCTTTCTATCCTAAAAATTTCAAAATCAGTAAGTTCCTCTTGGTTGCACAGATTATCATAAGTACATTTTTCTATCCTTAAAATTTCTTCATTATTATAAGTAGATGGTGAATTATAATGACACCTCAGAAAATTATATAAATACCTAAATTCGTCTCTGATTACTTATGTTAAAATTTGAAAATACATTCGCTTCCTGGTTATTAATCATAAAACTGGGATCGTCTATTAGAAAGTTTAATTGAGCTGAATCGTTTGTGCGGCATTTGTTGTTAGTTGAAACAATTTACAGCTTTGGTAAATAAAATAACATTGGAGCGATAAACGATTAACGATGACAAAGCGATCGAAGTCGACCATGTGTGGGCCATAAATCAAAAGAACGGGCTCATATACTTTGCTCTTTTATTTGTCGTATTATTTGCTCATTCTTTATTATTAGTTTATAATGTTAAGTTAATATTTAAACTAGAGCTATTATCGTGTCTTCTCCTTATCATTTTTGGAACGCCACCCCGCTGTCTGTCCCTGTTAAATTACCAGTACTACAATTTGCATGTCGTTTGAATCAAATATTTGCAAAGAGCCAAATGACAACAGAAGTCAAACTCATTGGTACGTTGTCGTAATTGCGTCAATTGCGTTATCAGAACAGACAGTAAGTCAGTCAGTAAGTCAGTCAATAGTTTTAGGTTAACCTAATGAATCATCGACGGTAGCTAAGCCTCTGCTTATCCAAATGTCTGTCTTGTCGTCTACTTGTCGCTGATAAGAAACAGTTGCTCATACGACGTGTAAGCCCAAAATTTTTGTGCAAAACGCTTCCTCTTTGAATGACAATGTTGTTGTGTTATGATGAGTACTACATGCACATGTTTATCGAATGTTGATTTTTAAAAGTTATTAATAAATCACATTGATTGATGGGCACACGTCCAGTGAAGACGTTAACAGCTCGTAACGCCGGAGCTGAAAGGCATTTCGGAATGAAGCTTTAATGGCACGTGATAAACCCAACACACACACATACAGACATACACATTTTGGAATTCGTTTCAATTTTGCAACTTGCTTTTTTGCAATAAATAATTATAATTTAATCATTTGTATGACTGCTTTAACAAATAAATATAAAAATACAATTCGCTGCATTTGCATTTCAGTCTCGGATAAACCTGTTTTGTTAAGCAAGATTCTCCCTTTTATAACTTTTTAACTGCGAACTACAATCTGTACCCGAAACGGGTCTAAAAACAACGCACAACATTGTGGAAAACTAACGACTTAAACTTTTGCGTAATGAAAAAGAAAATAGTTACAATTTATAAAAAGATTGAACAAACAGAACTGTTCAGTAACAATTCAGTAACAAACTATATACATTGATATTTGAAAAACCGTTATATATATATTCCACATTTTTGTTCATAAAAAAAACTTGAAAAGTTAATTAGTTTTCAAAGGTCAGTAAAGGTCTGTTACTATTAAAATTGCGAATTAGAATTGGGCTGGCGTATAGTTTGCGTAATAAAATTGGCTTAAAATTGAACCTATTTGAAATGTTAGGCAACTAATTTAGAAATGAAATATAAAGATAAAAAAACAACTGCAACTTGGGATTACGTATACGCAGAATTGTACATTTGTGATTTACATTTTCAAAGTGAATGAGCTGAGAATTTCAGGTTTTTCCTTTTCCTTTTTTTTATGTTATTTGATTTGGTGTTAATCGTCAGAACAGGTTGTTGTTTTTGGTGGGAAAAAAAAGTGCTAAAAGGCAGCTGTCATGTGTGCATAAATGTGCAAATATACTGTAGCATTTCACTTTAAATCGCAGCTTTTCAATTAGCAGTTGCCGCAGGTTCAATGTCAAAAAACTAGAATAACAATTTTCAAAATGCATTAAATTTGTTAGAAATTGTTGCAAAAATACAGTTGCCTTTAAATGAACTAAATTTCATACTATATATATAATAAGTAACATTATATAATAATCTCTGTCATTGCCAAACATTTCCGTATCGTTCAAAACTAAATGACAATTGCCAACAATTTGCCTGTCGCAAAAACAATTGTTATTGTACTTTCAGTTATTTACTATAGTTTTTTCAGTACTACGTTTTGATTTTTTTTTGGTTCACATGCAAAAACATAAACTTGTATGCTTTTACATTATTGCTGAGCAGAATTAAATTTTACTTATTTTTTTACTCTCAGTTTGCCACATTGGATACACATATTGTTTATTAATAGCAACATATTATATTTTATCAGAGTATTTCTTGGGGAAGACTTAACACGGCTTTGACCAGAGACACCTTTTCTTTTTTTTATCACGACATATGGATTTTTTCTAGATTCTGGACAATCTTTAAACTTGTCACCTGGACTCTTGAAATCTTACCTGGCGCGGTAAATAGCAAAAGGAAGGCGCTGGCCAAGATTAGATGACTTTTGGTACTGTGCATTTTGTTGTTCTTTGGGTTGTTGCTCTTTGTAAGTATATATTCTATATGTTCTTGTTATAAATCTTTTGTTTCAAGATTTATGCAAAATTATTTTTCTTGTTGTTTATTTTTATTCACGTTTTACGTATTGCGACCGCAGTTTGCGAATTCTGAAATTTAACTGAAAATCTTGTGATTTGTTTGAGACTTTTTATAGAGTTTTATAATAAGCGAGTTTCGCAGCGACTGCGACAAAAGCGGCGGCTTCGACGCTCAAGAAAGAGACAGCATATGTATCAGTGTGACAGATAGAGAGAGAGAGAGAAAGAGGTAGAAAGAGATAGTCAAACAGAATAAACAATTGCGGGAGCGAAGCGTTGGCTGTGTGAGTGTGCGTTCTTTTTTAGTATTTTATATGATAACAAATTAATTTATAATGCAAAAACCAAATTTATTAAAAGTAAAAGTCAAATTGCCTCTCTCTTTCTCTCTTTTTTATTTTTCTTTCATTTGCTCTCTCTTTATTTATTTATTCGTTTCGATTAAAAGTTCGTAATGCTCATGAGGAAATGAATAACAATGAGATAGGGAAACTGCTAAGAATTTCCCGGTATGCAAATGATTCAATACTAAGGGTTTTAACCAAGTACCCCAAGTCTTCCATCGGGAAACAACCAGTTTAATACTATTTGATATATGTAGATGTATTTTCATTTGATTGTACAAACGAGTATTTCAACTCAAGATGTTGCATTAACTAATGATTATTGTTGTTCTTGTAAATATTAACATGCACACATCAAAGAGACGCTCCTCTTTTGGGAGTTCTCAATACTCACATCCCTTGATTACATTTGCATTTACATAATCGTTATGGTCGATGTTGTTGATGTCGCATGATTAAAATTACTTAATATCAAAAAACACGTAATGCAAACAGACTCGATGCCAATTCCCCAGCCAACTTAGCTAACCGGGCCAAAAACAATTAACAGCTTTTTATTTGGTATTTACCCGACCTATTTACACCTATTGTGTGACTTGACTTGACTCTACAGCTGACTGAGACGTATCGAACGCACTGAGAATCACCGAGAAACGCTAAGAACCACCAACACAGCACTACATAAGTAGTACAAGTTTTCCACTTGAATGCTTAAAAAGGTTGACGACACACGGTGATAATGAAATGCACCGATTGACCCAACAATATTTGCTTAAGGGCCATTGATAAGCGTAGCCAACGCCAGATATAGATCAAGGTCGAGTCTGTATAACTATTTTATACTATGTACCTTTTTATTGTTAAAGGTATCAGCTCGTATCATTTTGTTTCTAAATCAGAATCCGTGCCATAACAAAAAAAATTCTAGCTCCTATGTTTTTGCACCAGTCATTATAATTGATAAAATTTAATAAAGAAATATAAGGCAAGCTAACTTTGTCGCGCCAAAGTTTGAATACCCTTGCAGTGACCTATATAAGCCGTCAGATTTTGTTTAAAATTTTTTTAAATGTTTAAATGATACAGTTATCCGATCCAGCCGGTTCCGACATATGTACTGCGTGCAGCAAAAAGACGGACCTGTACCAAGTTTTATCAAGATAGCTTTAAAACTGAGAGACTAGTTTTCATAGAAATAGACGGACACACGGACAGACGGAAAGACAGACGGACAGACGGACATGGCTATATCGACTCAGCTCGTCGCCCTGATCAAGAATATATACACTTTATGGGGCCTCCTTCAATGCGTTACACATTTCGTGACAAAATTATAATACCCTCTGCAAGGGTTTAAAAAACTTTAAGAATCCTGTTTAAAAAGTTTATAATACTAATTTGGGCATTAAAGAACTTTAATTTTTTTTCATAGGAAATTTCTATGGTCACAAAAAACATGAAAATAAAAGATCTATTCTTAAATGATATCCAGCATTTAGTTTACAAACCAAAAAAAAATTGACTAATTTAAAAACTATTGGCATTATAAATCAGTTGTGATAAAAATAAAACCTTTTTTAAAATAGCTGAGCTGTGGTGTTTTGGCCCTGATACATTTCTGGCAAGAGCACAGAGATCGTGCGTATGTTATGTAGTAACTGGTATGGGTATCATTCATTTTAGCGGTTCGTGCCAAATTACTAATAACTGTGTTTAGTGTCACACTGCTAACTGACGCATCAATATTTCAGAACCCAGACGCAGACGCAGACACAGACACAGACACAGACACAGACACCGCAGATAAATGTCAAAGAAATAAAAATACATATAAGTAAATTAAAACAAAAGTAAAAACTAAACTATATTTAAAATTTGTGAAGCGAGTTGTCGGCGACATCACGTAAATTGTTAAATGAGTATCTTTCAGTCGGTACGCTCTCTCTCTCTCTCTCTCTCTCTCCATATCTTTCTCCCTCTCTATTCTCGCGATCTCATCATCAGCTACTAAACTGAGGTCAAAGTTTTATAGCTTTTTAAGAAAGGCGTAAGACCAGCTGGCCCGGAAGCTATAGAGTCTATACTATAGGCTTGACCAAAATAAAACGGGGAAGTTTAAACGAGCCCAAAACCGGGACCAGCCCCAGTCTTTGTAATCGTACGTATACATTTTTAAATTATATAAGTACTTTATATGTATACAGTATGTCAAGATATTATGTTGACAATATGTATAAAAAACTCACAAGTTTTAGTTTGGAAAATAAAATATCTTGTAATGGTCATACATATATTATATTTGTTAATTAAGTAATTAAAGGTTTCTTAAGGTAATGACAAACTTTGAGTTTATTTGTCTGCATCAAAACACTTATTTGAGTAACTTTATATTTGTACGTATTTGAGCAACTTCTGAAGCCGCATTTCAAATTTGGCAATTGCATTGTGTTTGAGGAGAGACATGGAGGGAATAAAATTGCTTATTCTGAAAACAAGTTACCTTAAAAGCTGACTAATATATGAAACCGTTTTGTTGTCAATGCAATTTGTGTGATAAAACATTTCCGCAGGTAACTTGAGATTTGTTCATCACCTAATTGGGAACTTAGCCCGAGCTAAGCTCGATTGTAAATCGCTCAACTGGACGGCAGCGATTGCCACTTGAGGCCTAACGATATCAACATTGTTCATCGTTGGTTATCAGCAATAGGGAATGAAGTCACGACTTTGTTGGGCCATTGGGTGGCCCCCATTGTCAGCGTCATCATGGATTCCTCATTTTTTTTTTATATACCCTGTTCCATATAAAAAATAGGCTTAAAAGGTATTTTAGCTTTGTGCAAATTTATGTAGTTTCCTGTATAAAGTCTCCTTTGCTTTTTAAATTGAATAAAATTAAGATTAAAAATTCGTACTGCATATGACGCTCTTGATTCATCCTGAATTTTTTAGAAAATGATAAAGGCAGAAGCTTTTGAAGAGCAAATGATAATTAAGCAGTTCAGAAGTTAGTGCTTGTTTTAAAAAGTGTGTGCATCTAGGGCTCATCGTAAAGTTTCTTAGAGACAGTACAAATCTCCCTAGTTTATTACTCATGGTATCTTGCAGTCGAGCACACTTACTACTTGAATTTTATGGGCTAGTTATCACCTGTAGCAGCAGCAGTTGTAATTGATTTGCTTCTGTTTCGCCAACGATGTCAGCTTGAACTGTGAACGGTCGCACAATGATTAGACACTTTAGGCTGAGGCTTCTGTTCTTATCGATAGCCAACCAATTTAATAATTAGGCGAAAATAGCTCAGGTGTGCTCATGGGTATGCTATGACTATGAGGCGTAATAAAGTTCAAAATAGACTACGTAAAGGTTCATAAATTGTACAATAGACTACGTAGAGGTTCATAAATTGTACAATACTTCGTATTTGTATATTTGTCATTATATAAATATATACACATTATATTCGTTATCAGACCCGAATCAAATAAGCATATTCAGGCCAGCTATGGCTAGTAGGGTAACACCTAGGGACATCCAAGACACTCTACAGCTGCCACTGCTGAATTGACCAATGACTGTGGCATGTATGGGCGCATTGCAACCATTAGACTCGCACAGCTGACAGCTGAGCACATCCCAGCCATCAAAGAGCGATTTGCAGGCATCAGTCTGATTGTCATCCATCACGACGGTACAGCCACGATTTGTTATTTCTGTGCCGTTTACTGATCGAAGAAAATAAATAGAACACGATTTATTTAAATATCTTAAAACAGTGTTTCTTAAAATTTGCACGAGTGCGAGAAAGCTATTCGCAAGATACAGAGCTTTAAAATAATAAAGCTTTTTACTGAGAAACAGTAGGGCATACAAATCGAAAAGCTTTCTCGTCCGGGTGCAAATTACTTACGCTGAAGACTTGCTCTATAGCAGACAGCTCTTGTTGTGGCCATGGCTTGACGACTATTTCTGCGTCTGCGCCGATCATCATAATCCTCATCTTCATCTTCTTCATCGGCATCGCTATCAATGGCAGCGGCAGCTGCTGGAGCTGTAGCAGAGCCTGTTGCTGGAGCAGTACCCGTACCAACAGCGCCACCTGCTACTGTTCCCGCTGCCGTTCCCGCTTCCGCTCCCGTGGCAACCACACTATTGCCCACTGACTCATCTTCATCGCTATCATAATCCTCATCCTCGCTGTTGCCAACGACTGCGGATGGAACTGCAGCTGGAGCTGGAGATGGCGCAGATGCACTGACTCCAGCTGGAGCTGGAGCATTGGCTGCGGTACTTGCTGGATTTGTGCCTGGAGCAGTTGCAGGAGATGTACTTGGACTTGGACTCGGACTGGAACTGGGATTACCCGCGACTCCAGTTGCAATTGGCTGTTGTTGCGTCTGTTGGGGCTGTTGGGGCTGTTGGGGCTGTTGGGGCTGTTGTGGCTGTTGCATCGTGGATGGTAAATTGCATACTTCAAGTTCCTTTAACTGAGATTCCTCATCGCAGTCCTCGCATGTGTAACAGCGGAGCGCTGCAAGCAAAATATGTTCGATAAATGATCCTGCTTATCATTCATTTTTAACAAAACTGCAAATTCTCAACAATTTGTGTATGGTTTATTTTGATGGTTCAGCCATAGAGCAAGATTTCGGTTCGGATTGCGGACTGGTTTCAATAAACCCTTCAACGTTTTGGTTCGAGCCTTAATTTAATTTAATACAACAAAACAATCAAGTTTCTTAATTATCAATTCTGTTCCGGTTTTCACTTTGGCAAGCTATAAGCTCGATAAAAGAAAGAACTATAGATTTTAGCAGCTTAACAAAGTACAAATAAAAAGTGATGTCCGGAACAGGTCTGATTATATTCCTTGTAAATTGGTGATTTAACTGTATTTTTTTGTATTTTTCCTAAATTGAAGTCTCAAATAGTGACATAAGATAGTTTTTTTTCAAAACCGATCCTTTTTTTTAATAAAGCGTTTCGGTTCAGGTTCGAGCTCGTGCTTAGAACCGGGTTGAAGCATCGATATATGTACGCGAAAAATATGTTTTGAAATTCCAGTTGAATAAAATTACAAGATTACAGTATTTATTTTTTTAAATATGAATTCAGGAAACCTAAAATTATTTATTACAGGAACAAATACTTATAAAAACGCCCATATTGAAAATATTTGGCGAGGGCAAAATAAAAATCCTTCTTAAATTAAGTATTTCATATTTGAGAAAATTCGAGATCACTGAACTTTCGATTAGTTGCATCCCGGAATTCCGGTTATATTCTTTTGTGTTAGGAACAATTATTGTCATCGATAATCAATTATTATAGCTCCAGAGGCTCAGCTGCAGCTTAAATCACTTGATTTATGATATGCCCACCTACCTGAACTGGCGCCGCTCCAAAGCGACAGCAGCAAAAACATGTAATTGATTATCCTCATATTTTGTAGTGTGATTGCTGAAAAGTTGATTGCAAAACGCGTTGCGGGTGAAAAGGTCACGCAACTATAAAGCTTATTCTTGGGTTAACCGCTCTATGGCTTGTGCTACCGAAAATTTAAATTGAACTGCCAGCAACGATATCGACACGTCGATTGGGCTGCTGCGCCTGTTGGTTTTTGACGATTGACTGTCTATCAAAATTTCTACGGCTATCTTGACGGTGGGGGCATGGCAAAAATAATTTGCGGTACTGCTGAAACATGTCGTCCCAGGTTGGATGACAAGCCGACATTTCGATAGCATCAGCAAAGAGTTTCAAATTAAACTGAAACGGATGCGTTGGTAAAGAGGGAAAAAGGGGGAAGGAGCTGAAATGTGGTAGCTGCTTGCATCTAACATGAGTAATGGGAAAATTATCACTGATTGGGGCAAAAACAACAAAAGAACCCCAAAAACAAAAAACAAAACATAAAAATACAATATCAGGCAATTCACAACTGTGCCAAACTGTTATACACAGCTGCCGCTTGTCTTCACGGTTGCCATACGAAATTTTATTTCATAAGCATTCAAAAAGAACCATTTGCGATAAACACATATGTACATATAGTGTTCAAGTATAATAGTCTGATTCTCTTGTTTTCTATTGATATAATATTAAGTACCAAAATATTTGTAATGCCATAACTAAATTTAAACAAAACCATTTTCATGTGGAATGTATCTTGAGCTCTAAAATGATTCAACATCTTATTTTTGCCGTTGGAAAACTTAAACTTGTTGTTTTTTTCCAGTCTTCTTATCTCTATATCTATTTTGACAACTACGAATTGTTTTCATTTTATCATAACTTAAACGTTCTTGGTTTATTTAAGAAACATCTTGCCAATTTGGAAAATTATTAATTATTTTCATACTTACTTCTTGCTATTTTATTTTTAGGCTTTAAAGTTAAGGGGGAAATGTTTTTTTGTTTTCTACTTATGCAAACGGTACATTGTTCATACAAAATGTACCATATTTTTAACGGATGTAGCAACTGTTATACCAACTATTAGATAGCCATTCTTAATTCGATGCCATTGTGGCACAGTGCTTTTGCTAGCACTTGCAACCGTTATACCGCCATATAAAATTATTCAACACTGTTATACTGTCTTACAGCATTTGCTTGACGCGCTATTTATTTGCCATTTTCACTTAAAAACTAATTAGAACTTGATAGCATTACGTGCACGTTTATTGCAAATTTTTAGCAACATTTGTTTTGTGGGCGTGGCCGTGGACTTACAATAAGCACATAATTAAGCTCGCTGTGGTGTTTTATTGTTGTTTTGTTATTAATATATTATTTCTCAAATAGTTTCTGTATTGCTTTGGTTAACTTTTCTAATTGCACATTTAATTAACATTTGTTGCAATTGTTTCATACATTTTTTTAAATACATTTACTGCTGATTGTTTTTGCGTGTATGAAAAATTATATAAATTAATTTCAAGTTCTTACATATTTAAATAGGTTGCTTGCTTAAGGCGCTGACTTTTGTTAACCTTGTGTAATCATTCAAACATTCCGTAACATTGTAAATTGCCCTTTTCAATAATACTTTAAATGTAAATTATTCCAAATTATAATTATAAATTCAAAAATAATTGTTTATAGCACTCAAATCCTTTCGATGTGATAGCTTAGTTTCCTGTTATTTATTTCGTTTAGTGTAAATAAATAAATAACAATTCTGTGCCTTACCATGCAATCTAATTATATTGTATCTACCTAATAATACACATACGAGTACGTAAAAAATATGGTTCCATGAAATAACTACATAAAATACTGTCGAAACTGATGTATTAATTCTCAAAAGAAATTAATTTTGAATTAAAATTAATTAATATTTGTTTAGAGTTATTTCATGGTGCCATAAAATATTTTATATTTACGATTACATATACATATAAGTAACATTAACACTTTTTTTAATGTGAACAATAGAAAATTAAAGGCATTTTGTGAATTCTTACTTATCATTTGTTCAGTGCGAACCAATTTGTAATGAATTAATCCATAGTAATAATTTGACTTTGTATCTCATGCACATTTCAAAGTTCAATTTAACACTAACAGCATGTTAAATCATGTTGCTCATGAACATGTAACATTGAATAAGCTGAATTGAAAATCCTTGATATATGAGTACTCTAAGGATACTCAGTTTGTTACTCGTTTGCCCTTTTGATACAAACATTTTAAGCCTTTTGATTTCTGATTTGTTAACTGCCTGCTAATTGAAAATTTGACTTTTTGTGCGACTCAAAGCAATGACTTCTGTGTAATTGATTTTGTGATTGTAACTGTATCTGCATCTTTTAGTAGCTGTAATTGTATATGTATCTGTGAGTTGCCGTCACTTACTTGTCTAGGTCTTTTGGGTGGCTTAGGAGGGTTTTCGGGTTGGGGATGTCCTCACGGTGTTTGTAGAAACCAACGATGTCGTTCAATGGGCACTCGAATATTTACAAAGTAAACGATAAACGTTAAAGGCAATTCAACCTAAATGCAACCAGCGTGTTAGCCTTGACTTCCAGCCCACCCCTCTCGCTTCAGCAGAGAATCCGTGAGCGTGTCAGCAGCTGTTGCAATAAAAACATCAGACCTATTGTTCCATATGATGTCAGCGTCACAGCGTCAGCTCCATTACAATGGTCATCTTTGCAAATTCCACAAAAGAACTCATCCCTGGTCGATCCATCTTTATTTTGCTGCTGCTGTTGATGCTGCTGATCCCGTTCCCAACGACGTTGTCTCTTTCCCCGCTGCTCTCCATCGTCGTCTTTTTTAATGCCCAACTTGGAGCGCAGAATATCGCAAGCATCTGAATCTCCAGTGTCCAGCTGACAGAATCGTGCTGTTACCACCTTGTTGATACTGGCTGTGAGATTTTAATTTTTTTTAAAATTGACCGATTTGACCAATGAAGATAATTAGCTTTCTACTTACGATCTTTGGCCACCACCTTCTGGCAATTCATTAAAGGATCCTTGTTGGCGCCGTTGTCAAAGTAAGAAAACTTGTTCAACTCAAATAGCCAGGTGTTTAGTGATTTCATTCTGTCCAGTGTACAGTTCTAGGCAAGAATTCCAAGTATAAGTCGAAAAGTTTAAAGTATTTTGTAAATATTTATTGTGCATTGGAAGACATTGTGAACAATGGCTAATGATTGATCAGTTGACGGCAAGTGCTATCTATTTATCTTCCCCTTCTCTCTTGACAACTCTTATTTTATATATGAGTGGGCTGTAATTGCCCTATTAATTGAAGTTGCAGTTGGCAGAGTTTATCTTATCATTGTCTCAAGCAGTACAAGCATCGATATCGCTATCGTTATCGCTATCGATACTGCAACGTCCTTGCCTACAGCTATGCGTTGGCCCAATAGCAATATCACTGCACAAAGCCCACGTACTAACTGAACTTTCAACCTATTAGCTGTAAATACAAAGTGTTGAATCAGTTATTGGTGTTCCCCCTTTGGACGACTGAAGTGGAAATGGAACCTAACTGATTAACAATCAAAGTTGTGCATTAAAGCATTTCCGCTTAAATGTTTACTACCTTAACACTAAGAAATTACTAGATATATTTAAACCAAAACAAATTACTAGATTGTTATTCATTGGAAATTTTAGTTGGATTAAGTTGCTAGTTCACTGTTTTCTGGATATAAAAATCAAACACTGTTTTTTATAATAAATAAAACTAAAAAGATTTGTTTTAATTATAAAAATTTTTGAAAAGCTAAAAATATTTACAGGAATACCAACAGGTTCTGAACCGAACCTCAAAAATCCGAACTTTGAAATTATGTACCCCTCGACCACAAATCAGACCAAATTAAAAAAAATATTTCGATTCCGAAAAAAATTAATGACATACTATTTTTTTCGTTCTTTTTTTTTAAATAAAATTACAATTAATAAATAAATTATTTTTAAATAATAATTATTAATTTTTTACCTTAAGAAACTATGAAACAATTAAAACAATTGCGATAGTAAAAATATTTTGCTATAAAATTTAACGAAGTTCTGTAACCTTGAATATTGTTAAATATTGAAATATTGAATATTGAAAACAAAACTATCTGTACTCCTCAAAAAATGTTTTTAGTATGACTTTGATTGTTGGCATGTAAAGTGAATGATTTCTAAAGGAATTTTCAAAAAGTTAAGAAACTGACTAGTTTTAACTAGTCTATTAAGCGCACAAAACTAATGATATTTTCGAATTTTTATAATCCTACTTAAAACCAAACTGTAATGACAATCAAACTATTTTTATTTAATTTTAACTTGATGAGGCTTTTTAAACATTTTAAAAGGTTTTATTAAAAAAAAAAGTTCACTCAAGGGAAACAGTCAGAAGAAAAAATTTCTGGCGGTCCAATTTGACAAGTGGTTAAGATTTACGTTCATAAACTTGTTCGGAAGTTAAGTATTTTTGGCACAGGATATGGCATGGAGTTGCAGTGGAGAGATGCCAACAAATTCACTTAACGGTCACGACAACGACGACAATAGCGACAACGTTGCACGTTTCCGCATCCACATCCACATCCGTTTCCGTTTTATTCTCACTTTTTACTTATTGGTTGAATTTTTCTTGCAGGCGGCTGTTCTTTGAGAATTTATGTGCTATGTGCCTTTAATTTAGTGTGTCTAAGAAACTTGGTAAGCAACTTGGCTGGTACTTTGATTAAGGTCAAGTGGGTCCGATTAGCCACTGTGCCAAAGGTTAGGCGAATGCCAGGTGCTAAGTACTGTCCCACTCATAGTTAATCAATCAACATGATTTTGATGGATGAAATGGCAAAATTAGTTCACTGGTTTCACTTACCACGGACTCAATGCTAGAGTTGGGCCTGAGATCCGTACACCCGGGATTTTCACTGGAGTCGCAAACATAACACTTTATGGCTGTGCCTGTGGAGTATAATCATATTTATTTTTCTTTATCCTTAATTTTGGTTTCATTTAAATTTAAGGAACATTTTTTTATATTGAAATTGGCAACACACAGAACACAATAAACAGAACACACCCATTGATATGCAGCTGAGGAGCTGGAATAGCAGCAATATAGCTGGTACCCTCATCAAAAACAGATGGCCACACAATTTCACACTTTTCATTTTTGATTTCCAACACTCTCGCTCTCTACGATTTCCGAATTTCGAATGCTTTTGAATATTTTTAATTATTTGTAAATGTGTTGCGTTTTGTTGACAGCGAAGCGCGTTAAGCAAAGATGTCCTGGCGCTAACGTTGGCCAACTGAAAACTGTTAAAGGAATTTAGAATTTTTCTGGTGCTGCCACAAAAAGGGGCACAAAATGACGACGTCAACGGCAAAAGACGAACGCTGAACGAACACAAAACCGAGTGAAATTACCGAACATTGTGGCATGTGGGTGCGGCGCTGTCTAGTCTCCTTCTCTCGCACACTCTCTCTTTCGTGCTCACTCTCTCATTCCCTCCCTCTGTCTGTTATTGCCTGTGGTCCTTAGGTTTCCTGAGCGCTGCGTGGGTGCTTGCGCTCGAGTGGCTATGACAGTAATAACCTCTTGGCTCCCAAGTCACAGGAGAAGAAAAAGAGAAAAAAAAAAAGAAAAAAAATAGATTAAATTATTCAAATTGCAAAATGCAGTCTCATGCATCCTCTAAGGGCAACAGTTATCAAGCTGACCCTACGGCACTCAATAGACGCAAATTTTCAAACACTCTTCTGTCTTAAAGTTGACTTTGGCATGCCAAACTCTCGGCTAGATGCTAGAATAAAATTATGTATTCATAAGGCAACTGATGGGGACACAAAGGCGGATGGATGCTGCAGATGAACCGCCTTGGGGACTGCTTTAGTTCCAGTGGGGCAATAACAAAGAGGCAACAATTAGTGGCGCCCAAGAGCGTAAAATCCATCCGCTGGCCTCGTTCACATCCTCGACGATGACTACATAGTGGGTGCTTATTTATTGCAGTCCTCCTCTTCAATTCCTCCTCTCCTGCGTGCCACTGCAAATGGCAACCATTTCAATTTATCATAAACAATGCGTCCACTGATTGGTATAGGTCACGGCCTACAGTGGGCGAAAAGGCTCATCTAGCGGCGTTTACTTAAATGCTCTAAGGGAACAACTTTTTTTGATTATTTTTTCCACTGTATCTACTAATAAGAATTGTCCGTATATTTGACATTTCTTAATCACAAGACAACATAATTATTTAAAAAAAATACGATATTCTAGCGCGAATATCGGAAGTTCTAGTCCACGGAAGTCTGATGTTTCCTGTTTTCAAGTTTTTAGAGGTATAGTCAACTTTAAAACACAAACTAGAATTTTTTTATTTAATACATACCTCTAGCTACAAATAAAAACATTTTTTTCCACATAATTATAACAAAAGTCACTTTAGAAAGCGCGGGAAAGCCTTTTGATGAAACATACATATGTTGTGTTTGATCGCTCAAAGCTGATCAACTAAAGTATATCGATCAAAATAGAAACCATCGTTAAGAACAGTTTGATTTTGGTAATCGATAGAGACATGGCCTACTCGCCCACTGTGCGGCCCTGGCCCCAGAAACAACAAAATAACAAAAATATAAACAAAAGAAGGAATGTCGACTCAGCGACAAGTGATGGCTAATGGGGTAGTTTGTTTCAATGTTCTAGCTGCGGCAAAAAGGCGTAGGAGGATAAAAAGAGAATGTATGAAGGAATGTGGCAAAAGGATTTCATTGATATGGCAAAAGCATTGCCCACTTAGGAATCGTAGCTACGCATGGATGCAGTTGCCAGTAATTCTAATCCTTCTTCTGCATTCGCTGAATTAAATTCACCTCGATTTCACTTTATTGAAAACGTTTTCATTTGCTAACTTTATTCGACTCTATACATATTTTTTAACCACCCTTAAGACCTCCTGAATCGAGTGTTGACATAATGTACATAAATATATGTACACGCTCACGATTATTAGAGTCCTACATCTTCCCCGGTATGGCCCCATAAACATCCCCTGCACTTTGCTTCGTAATTATTATCATATATTATATGATATGATCATTTTATATTATGTATTTCTGATTAGTTTAAGTTGCCTAGTAAGGTAACAGGACACTTACATAAAGTAGAAAGTATACATATTGTAAAATGTAATAATAATCTTGTATGCGGCTTTTTTTGGTTCTTGTCGTACTTTAGATGAGCTTGAGATCTGTTATTTAACGCTATAACGTATGGAACTCCAACGTTAGGAAATCTGCCGCCCTAACAACACTAGGCAACAATTTTTAGCTTTTTTTCTTATCCTCGGCCAAGATTTGCTTTTTATGATAGATATGGACCCAAAGATTAAATATATCGACTTTAAACAATATTCCTGTGTGTGGTTCTTTTTTAAAAACAATTTTAAAATTAGACCGTTTTTTTTTAATTTTTGATGAGGTGCTCTTAAGTTTTAAATAATTTCTCGAGAGCGGCACAACGATCTTAAAAAACTGGGCAGTTTCCGAAAACTAATCAATAGAATTCATACGTTGTTTTTAATTTAAGTCAATAGTCAAGAATATATACACTTTATGGGGTCTGCCACTCCTTCTTCTGCCTGATACATATTTTTTTTGTTTTTAACTAACTTAGCATACCCCCCAGGGTATAAAGAGAGAGTTTTTTACTATTACCGAGAGTCAATATAAGTATAGTTGCAACATTAATTTATTGATAACAAAACATTAAAATTAATAAGCTGAAGAAATATTTATATATTTAACTTAAATGCTAGAACAAACCAAATATCAGATCCCACACACAACATTCGTGATTTTTATCTTTCTTCTTGTCATTGTCATCCAGTTTCTGAAGCTCTTCCTTTAACTTTCTCAGTAATTTCTCATTGCTTAAAATGGCTTGAAAGACGCGTTCAGTGAAACTGTCATAAACTCCAAGTTTCTGAAGAAGATTGATCACACGCATTTCAAAAGCACTGAAATCATTGGAGTTTGGGGGCATAACTTGACGAATGAATTCAGACTTTTCTTCACCGGATACCTTTACTGTAGCGTCTAGTCGTTGTTGCAGTTGATTATTCTGGAGATCCTGTTTCTCATCCTGTTTCTCATCCTGTTTCTCATCCTGTTTCACATCATGATCTGATTTTTCTGTCCCATTATGTACTTGTTGTAAATTTTGTCGCAGTTGTTCACCGTAGTCGCGAAATGAGCTGTAAGCTCTAATCTTTTCATCCAACTGATCAATTGGCAATGTTGCCGCCCAAGTAAGTCGTTGATAGTGCTTAAGGAGCTCTCCATTTGCAGAATGTTTTTTTAAATTTTGATGCTGCTTCAGCATGCCATTGATCCTGTCCGTGACTATGTTGTTCAGTTGTTGCAGCGGCTGAGCAGGGATCTGTGACTCCCCATGGATGCACTGCTTAACCAGCAACAGCAGCAAAAGCTGCAGCACTTTGGTTAGTATAAACATGACTTTCAACTTCTAGCTTGTAACTTTGACTGATGACAGTCTCTGGACATCAAAGGTTTTATACAACGTTTACAGGTCACCGATAAGCCTGAGTTATGTTCCCACACTAATTGAGTTTCTAAGTCCCGCATGAGTCTGGAGGTCAGCTATGCTTTAAAATGTTATCTTTTTATGTTTCAAACAGCTTAAGTGTCACCATTAAACAACGTTGATTAGGTAAATAATCTTAGAACTAACCCTAATCTCATTTAGACGAAAACGCTACCTATGAAATATGGAAAATATTGGAAATTCTTTATTATCGTTTATAAAAATTAAGATTTTACAATTGTACACTCAAGAAGGGCCAAAAGTCAAAGTCTTCGTCTGACTCACTGGCTGATTCTATAGGCTCCGTATAGGGACAAGTTTTGCTATATATCGTCAGCTTAAAAGCCTTTAAAGAATTTGGCTCGTAATAGGCCTGGGTTAATTCCCTCATTTGTTTGTGATAAAAGACTTTACACTCATCACTGATGTTGTCATGATAGAAGTAGTTACTAATAAGAGCAAGTCTAGTGGTCAACTCCCCCTCCAGTTTTAGTCTTAGTGAATTATAGCTGACAAACTTCTCATAGGCGTGATGCTTTAACTCTACGAAATCTGAACCCAAACTGCCTGCCAGTCGTAGAATAGTTGATTGCTCATCGTATTCCATATTGCCTATGTACTGGCCTGACTTAGACGATGCGAGGACATGCTCAATCTGTAAATTGATCTTGCCGTTTTTATCCTGGGAAAAAGGAATACAATTGATTTACATTCACTTTCGTCATATTGCAAAGTGGAAGTTAAAGTCATACTTACTATAGTAGTTGGATATGTTGTGGATGTTGCTGTCAGTGGTGAATCCGACGAGGATGTCGATAATTTTGTTGATGTAGTGTCCTTTGGTGAACTCATCAATTTTGTGGATAATGTTGTTGTCGATGTTGTTGGTGTCATTGGTTCTGTCGATAAATCACCATTTTTCGCTGCAATTATGGTAACTACTTCAAACATTATTTGGTTGATTTTCTTTAAATAATTCTATTTTCAAACATATGGACTTACAAGCAGTGGTAAATAACACCCAGTCAATTCCAAAAAAATATAGCATATTTTCGATCTATTTGGTTCAGCTTCAATGTCGCAACTGATTGGGAAATCTAGTCTGTTTCCCCACATTTAAACCTGCGATTTGTATGACAGGGAACTATATTTTTCTAGATAAGACTAAATTGAAAATGTCAGAACTACATTTTTCAGCCACAAATACCAAAATAAGTCATAAACATTCGCATGTAATTTGTTTACGCATAGCTTCCACATACTTTTGGTTCTTTTAAACCATTAAAAGATATCTTCGGATTTTTAGACCATGTACTTAAAAAAATCAACAAAGGGGTCTGCTAAGTTTGTATAAAATAAATAAGTAAAGTAAAATAATAAATAAATAATTAATATAAAAAAGTCACAAGCTAGAGACATCAAACTTAGTTTGAAGGCTCGTCTATATCTTGCCCAGATCAACAGAAACTTTCAAAGTCAAATTACACTTTTAATGCTAACTGGTAAACATTATAGTCCACATCTCTTCCAATGTGATTTTTTAATCAACTTTATTCCTCAATTTCCTTTAATAAACATTTTCATACAATAACTTAAATGAATTATTATTAAATACATTAGTATAAAAGTGTGAATACATTAGTCTCTATTTTGAATGTATTTCATTATTAAATTGTTATATTTATCAAGTATACCAAGTTTCAGATCGATATCTGCTATATTAGACTTTGTGCCAATTATTTGGCGACTCGGCCCAGTGTGCTATGGCCAACAAATAAAAAAAAGCCCACAAGTATGCACTAAAAAGTATTTCTGCTTAAGTAGCGCGCGTTTAAAAAAAAAATAAGAATATACATTTTATTTTTAAGTAACAAAATGATATTTTGTTAACAAATTAATGAAATTATAAAATAGATCAATTCAAGTGATGTCTTTGTAGCCCTTCTGAGGGCCAAGTTTCTTCAAACGATTTCTAAAAAAAACTAGAAAATTCAGGAAAGTTTGAGAAAATGACAAAAAAAAATGCAATAACCTACGGTGGAGCAAGCTCGACGGTAGGAGGTTCAGTACTTTTTGAGTGCAAAGCGTTCACTATAAATTGTTCTTCAACACAGAGGTCGCTAGCTTCACTTCTTCTTCATTTTACCCGTAACATTGTTAGTTGAATATCATTTCTTGATTATCATCTGATTTAAATAAAATTTTCAGGACAGATTCGGACAACAGTAAATATTATATGTACCAAAAATTTAGGCGATAGCATTAATTCTCTTGTAATTCGACTTTGAAGTTTTATTTTTCAATTTATGGGTGCGGAGGGGGCGTGACAAAAATCTAAAAAAAACTCGCACATGCCAAGTTTAGTGTCTCTATAGTCTCTGAGATCTAGAAACTCAAAATTTGGACAGATGGACAGACAGACAGACGGACATAGGGAAAGACGGACATGGCTATATCAACTCGACTGTTGATGCTGATCAAAAATATATATACTTTATGGGGTCTGCCCCATATTTTTTTTTGCACAAACTTACTTGTAACAGACCCATTTGTACTTTTTTAAAGTACTGGTTCTAAAAGTGCATACAAAGTTTCAATTTTTTAGTTATGGCTTAAGTCTTTGGGAGCTTTACATTGATGCCTTCGAAAAGATCACAATGGCTACGCTGCAACAGCCTTTTTTCTACTTTTCTACTCGTATTTTATTGAGTTTCTTCTTTGCATAGCATATACCTGAACAGCATATTTCCAGATGGGTGCCAGAATAAATTTGTATATTCGTCTTGTTGGTAAGCGATAACTTATTGCTGGCGTTAAGGAGCCAAGCCATACTGCTCGCCTTTGCCTTGCTATAAAAAACACTTGAGGTAAAATTAAATCAAAGTTGCCCAATTTCTTAGGTCGGTTGCGTGACACGAAGACATTTAAGTCATTTTCTCTTACCATTTGTAGATGACGTCGTTGGCGGCGTTGATGTCATAATTCTTTGACTTGAGAGTGGTAAGTGGCATATAAAGACGACTCTGGACATTGGGCAGTGGGACATAATTAAATATGTTAACGCACACTTCCGTTTCCGGTTGTTAAAGGTCAGCCTCGTAAATAAGTCACTACACATAAATTATGCTTTTCGCTTGTCACACTTTAACACGCATAGAGCAGGCTCGACAGTAGGAGACCCTGTACTTATGGGAAAGAGCAAAAAGTGGTGAAAAGCAAACCCATTTTCTGAATGTCGACAGTTAAAAAATTGTTTGAGTGGAACGCGTTCACAAAAAGTTGTTCTTCAGTGTTGCGAACTAGAAATTCCAATATATGGCGCCACTACGAAGATATCAGCTGATAAACACAGAGGTCGCTAGCGTCTCTTCTTCTTCTTTTTGCCCGACGCTGTGTAATTTTGTTAGTTGAATAACTTCCGCATTTATCATTCGATTTTAATGAAATTTTCAGGACAGGATTGAACAATATATGTATGTATATTATATGTACCAAAAATCAAGGTGGTTTCGGGTTACAGAGGCGGAAGCAGGTATGGCAAAACTTAAATTCTATATCAATCAATCAATATTAACAATTTAAGTTCGATTTTTTTTATTTTTAAAAGTTATAACCGTTACGGTCCCTGGTTTAAACGTAGTCGAGTTATATTGTATATACGCATTGTCATTTAAAAATTATATCCACAGCCATAAGGCCGTAATAATAGCATTTATGTTTAGCTACTTAACCACTCCAATCAAATCCAATCATCCAAGCCAAATCAGGATGAAAATTCTCTCTTAGAAAATTTTCGAATGCCTTATTGTACCTCTTTTGCACATGGATATACGGAATATTTTGTAAGATTTTCTAAAGGGATCCGCAGTCTGCATATTTCATGAGCAAGTCAGTTCTTTTGTCATCATCTTTAGTGTCACAAAATTCTCATGGTTATGATAGATTAACGACTTCTTTTATTTTTATTCGTTTTGTGGAATATTGAAATGTTCAATGTCGGTGTTTGACCGATCGGTCCAATGGCTGCTATATGATATAGTAGTCCGATTTTGACCAAATTTGATGAAATATCTTTAAAAAAAAAAAAAAAAATTTTGATTTTGAACCGATAGTTCCCATAGTTGATATTTTCTTATAGATCTTGGAAATCTTTATCACTTATTTCGGGCAACGGCCTAGCACGGGCCAAGTTTTCAACCGAGCTATAATCCAAGCCTAGAGTAAAATACAGTCCTTTCATGGTGTTCCGCTGTAATGGATCTTTATGCCAGCACTTTACAATTATTGGTTTAATGTGATAAAAATTCGTAGAATCCTTGATATCATCTAAGCGCGGACGTTTTCCTACAACGTTCCAATTTAAAGTCAATTTTTGGATATATGTCAATATTCTTACCATTATTTTTGATTACTGCAAGAAGATTATAGCTCTGAACTGACGAATCCAATAAACCTCGGGTGCCATACATACATACTAGTGGTTACAAACTTTTTCACCGCAATTATCTTTTCGCCGTCTTCAGTTTTCCACTTTGCCTTGAAGACGTTGCCAAATGTCCCTAGTCCAACATGGTCCTAATATAGTAATAAAACAAAACACGTAAGTTTATTGAATAACGGTTTCTTGAATGTCTTCTTGAACATGGTCCTAATTTAGCAATAAAACAAAAAAAAACGTCTCTTCATTGAATAACGGTTTCTTGAATGTCTTCCGTGCTTATTATACGATCGTGATTTAAATCACGTTGGGTCAAGACTTCCCAAGTACTTATCTTACGTGGCAAAACATAAGTAACTAGCTAGATGATTACCATATTCTTTATGGATTTGTGGGCGAAGGGAGAAGAGCGTTTCATTCAAATTTTGGAAATCAACAATAGGCTCAAACCATATAGCCTTAAAATTGCTCTTGTTATTTAGATTTCTTTAATTTATGGGCAAACTTGAAATAATCTCGCTCTGCCTGTAAAAATTTTAAAAGTCGTCATAGCAAATTTTGTGCTGCTATGTCTTACCATCTCTGAGATCCCTTCGTTCATACGGACGGATGGACAGACGAATATATGTATATACTTTATAAGATCTGCCACGGCTTCTTTTCCCTACTACGTACTTTTAGAAAACTTAATATATCCGCGCAGGGTATACAAATTATTTATGGTCTACTGATGTCTATTTTCCTCTTATTATCGCCAAACGAACTAGAATAAATGCTCAGAGTAATAGTCAGTTCTTTCATTGAAGGCCGCTTCTCTGGACTCGAATCCCAACCTAGTTGAATTATTGGTTTTATAAGAATATAATTCTGACAGTCTTCGATATCATTTAGAAACGGTTGAACGCCTGCAACGATAAAAATCGTTATAAATTGTTGGACATTTTTTAAGTTTCTTACCCGTTTCGACATTATTTTGCAAGTAAAATGGCTTCTTCTCGGACATTACTTCCCAGAAACATTACTTTTCTTGTCGCAATCATGACCCCTTGCAACCTACGTACATAAAAGATTTCTTTAATTCGGGTTCAGTTTACTTTATAAATACAAACCTCTGGTGCCATATAATGGGCGGATCCATCAGCGGCTTTTATGTTCAATGCTATTTGTTTCACTTTGCCTAGATCCCCCAATTTTAATTTACTAAAATTGTCAAAAAGCAAAATGTTCCGTGTCGTAAGATCCAGATGGACTATTTCTTTTTGATGCAAGTACGCAATAGCCTATAAATTGATTAAAGAGACAAATTTTATCTCTGTGCTTATAAAAAGTATAAAAGATACATACCTTGGCGCATTGCTGTATCAAATTAAGTTTTCCCATAATTGAAATTTGTTTATTTTTATGCAAGTCTCATCGTTCAAGTAATCGTAGAGAGAACCGCACTCTGAATACTCTAACAGTGTGTGAATTCTATTTTCGTGGTCAATAGAGATACCGTGAAATGTGACAATATTATCATGCTTAAGACCTTTAAGTTTTGTGAATTCTTCCTCAAGGTCTTGGTTAGATTGAATGTTTTTCAACTTTTTGACTGCAATTTCTTTCCAGCCATCTTTAGTTTCCCACTTTGCACGGTAGACGTCGCAGTATGAGCCAAATTTAATCTATTAGAAATTTATTTAAGAGTAGGAATTTATTTAAAAAATTATGATCTTAAAATAAATATATTCGAAGTTCAAAAATTGTTTGATTCAAGAGGTATATCAACAAAACTAAAAAAACTGTTTATCTACGGTGATATATAAAAGAAAAACCGTTTACCATAAAA
This sequence comes from Drosophila neotestacea, assembly GCA_035044365.1. Taxonomy (NCBI): domain Eukaryota; kingdom Metazoa; phylum Arthropoda; class Insecta; order Diptera; family Drosophilidae; genus Drosophila; species Drosophila neotestacea. The sequence goes on from JAWNMD010000095.1 coordinate 676,930, forward strand.
ATTTAATCACAATCGGATAATAAGCACAGACTATATTCAAGATACAATTATTCAATTAAGTTGCTTTTTTAGACCCAGTACTTTGAAAAAGTACAAATGGGTCTATTACGTTTGTGCAAAAAAAATGTGCGTAACAGGCAGAAGGAGGCGTGGCAGACCCCATAAAGTATATATATTCTTGATCAGCATCAACAGCCGAGTCGATATAGCCATGTCCGTCTGTCTGTCTGTCCGTCTGTCCGTCTGTCCGTCTGTCTGTCTGTCTGTCTGTCTGTCCCTTTTTGTGTCGCCTAGATCTCAGAGACTATAAGAGCTAGAGACACCAAATTTGGCATGTAGGTTCATCTATATCTCCCATTGATCAAGTTTGTTTTAGATTTTTGCCACGCCCCCCTCCGCCCCTGAATATTGAAATACAAAATTTTGAAGTCGAATTACAAGAGCCCCTTGAAAGCTAGCCCCTTGATTTTTGGTACAAATAACATACACTATAATCCAAACCTATCCAGAAAATTTCATTCCAATCGGATGATAAACGCGAAAGTTATTCAACTAACAATGTTACGGGCAAAAGGAAGAAGAAGAGACGCTAGCGACCTCTGTGTTAATTAACTTATTTCGTAGTGGCGCCATCTATTGCATGGTAGGGAACATTGAAGATCAATCTATAGTGAACGCTTTGCTCTCAAAAAGTACTGGGTCTCCTACTGTCGAGCTTGCTCCACTGTAGCTTACTGCATTTTTGTTTTTCTCTGTGTGTGTTTTAATGTGCTTATATACATACATACATCTCCAGACCTGTCTTAAATTAATTCTGTCTGCATGAATGAATACCGATTTGACAGCATTAATAGAACATGTAGAGTGGTCTAGTTGGTAAAGTGCGTACTGGCAAATAGGATGTCGAGGTACAGGGTATTTTACTATCGAGCCGTCCCGACTGAAATTTTACATGTAGTGTGTATATGATTCTAATATCTTGGTACATATTATGCAGCATAATATGCAGCCTTCGCATATAACAACACAAACAAGAATGAAAATCTAAAATCAGCACTATATACAATCTTCGATTGTTCGTTCGAAAAAGGGTGGGGCACCGCTGCTGATCTCCGATATATGTATGTACGTACATTTGAGACGCATACTTAAGATTTAACACATTCGCATATTATTATTCTTGCGCAGCCTTCAAATCTTATTTTTAGTCGACGCAAGATAATCAAATGAACTGAATTGTTGTCTGATAAGTGGTTATTGTATTCTGCTCACATACATAATTAAATATTTAAATAATAAATGATATAATAAAATACACAACTGAGTCTTAACCTACTAGTATGGTAGTGAGGAAGAGGAACGTGTGTGTATCTTACCCTCTTTTCCAATTCTATAGTTGTGATGTCCACGTTTACATCCATGTTTAATCGACGCAAATAAATTTAATTGACTGAATTCTTGCTTAGAGCAGTATTTACACTCAACCTGAAACGCCGTGGAAATGAAAAACTCCATATAAAAAAAACCGAAAAAATATCGAACACGTATATCGATAACAAAATACAAATATTTGATAGCTGAGTGAAAAAACCAGCTTTTTGACGATTTCTTTTTGATCTGAGTGTAAATACTGCTTTATACTCGAAGTCAAGCTTTGGCGAAATGAACAGATGCTCATGACAAACCACACTGATAAGAAATAGCGATACATTATGCATTTAAATTCTGGGAACAATAAAAACGCTATGTTGTTTATATTAGAGAGGAGACACTGAATTAAAAATTCACTTTTGATTTAATTAGAGGTGAGATAAGTTAATTATTAACTGCTTATTATTAGTAAATAAATATATTGTAATAGAGCGATAGCGTCTTCAGTTTAATGAGTGATTTATTAGGGCACAAGGGTCGGTATTTATTTCATTCCAATACATTAGATCTTATGGGTATCATATGGTTACATGTTTTAGAATAGTAGCTTATGTTTAATCTTAAGTTATTACAGGGATTGATAATGTCAATATAGCTTCTCTCCTCTAACACATAGTTATTCTTACTTATCATCTTGTAATTATAGTACATGGAAGCTTTTGGTATGTGTCTTTGGTGCGCTAAAAGCTCTAAGCTTTAAATGATCTTGCGTAAGCTAACTTAAGCTTTGTACTGCTTGTTGGTTACATTTATAATTAATTATACATATCTGTTGTCCACTTTCTTTTCAAGTTTTGATTTGCTTTATTCATTACTTATCTCTTTCTTGCATACAATAAAAGAAGGAGAAGCTTTTGGTGATTTTTTTTAAATATTTTAAATCCGCCAAATTCAATTTTCAGCTGATTTGATTTTATATTATACACAAAATTTCAAATTACTCAATTTAAGTATTGCACTGTATATTTTACAGTACAATACAGTTACTAAAAAGCAAAAGGAATGGTAAGGTTTCTTTTCAATTACCAATTTACAATTTTTTATTTTTCAAATAATTTTAAAATTTGTATTTTTCAAATACTTATTAAATTTTAATATCTTTCTTTATCAATAAATAATTATTTCATTAATATACTATGTTTTATTAACAAACCTATGTGGGAAACGAGCTCAGGACCTTAATCTTCAGAGTCGGATAATCTTATCCAGCAAGCTGCAATAATATATAATACAATAATATAATAAAATATATTTTCTACACAGACAGCCAAAATTACAAAAATCTCAATGAAATTTAATGCATTCCACACAAGTCTAATCTGTTTGCAACCAGTCAGAGTCTCTTCTCATTTCAACCAATCTTAAAGCAGTCTTTGAGAGACAGTTGATGAGAGTGCAAATATTAGGTATTGACTAACTAGCCTAAATCGTAGGACAGTTTTATAGAGATAGTTACTGATTAACTAGCCTAAATCTAGTCCGTTTGCAATCAGACCAATCCACGTTGCTCTTTAACTAGACCTAGAACTATTTGATTCTTTACTAGTTGCCTTATAACTTGACATAAAACTAGTTGTTCAGATACTAGTTCGTTTTATACCAGCTATAGAACTACTATTTTGTACTAGTGGACAAAATCCGTGCAAGAAAATTACAAGTATTAATATTGTTCGGAGCTCAATTTTGAAGTACCGCATTTCGAGGAAAGCCCATTTAAAGTTTTCAATTCATTACCACCTTGCTGTAAACAGAAATATTCTTTCGACTTTCACATGAAGAGTACAATTAATCGAATATGAAATCTTTACACAATAAATCAACATATAGTCAGTATTTAAGCATTATGACAGTCTTCAGGTAAGTAAGCAATATTTAAATTATGATTCCGGTAATCAAGATATCACCATTAGTCGAAGGAATCTTCGATTTCATTGAACCAATCAGTAATTGAAAACGTTTCAACTGTATTGTATAATATTCCACAATTCTAACACAAAGCAGTTAGTAAGGGCTTTGATTTTGTGGATCCCTGTTATTCGTAATTAACCTTTATTACGGAAATGTGGAACTTTACTGGATTGCAGTCAATTAATTGTCAGATCCACATACATTGGGTTCTATTAATGCAATTGATCTTAACTGCAATTAAAAACGGTTGTCAAACGAAGACAAATCAAATAAGAAACTAACGTTCAAAATATTTCATTCTTACAGCAAAAACTTATTCAATTTGTGAGATATTTAATCTATACGAAATCAATAAAATTGTTTGCATACTTTCAATGGCGGACAATTTATGTTTAAAGCAATGCATCAAAATACATATATCTGCAGAGCAATTAATTAAAAAGTATAAAACCAAAGCAAATGTACCCCTCTAAATGGGTACATAATTAATAATCTCTAAATGGCGCCGAAGTAAAATCTTTATGTAGACATGTATGTGGATTTAAGCTAAAGCGCAATGTCCTTCAAGAGACACAGAGAGGAACGTTAAAATACGCACCCCAATAGAGTCAACGATAACCACATTTGAAGTTGTCGCAAGAACTGAATTCAAAATCAATGTTTTTTATGTTGGCGCCAAACTGTCCACGAAAATAAAAGAAAGACAACTGGCGAGGCGGGTGAGGGGAGGCGTTGGTATCAAGCGGAAGCTGCGAATGCTGTTGCTCAGCTGGCGTCAAGCTGGCGACAAACGCACACGCAGTCACACTCACATTCACACAAAGACAGTGAAAAACTATTTGAACTGACGACAAGAGCAACAACAGAAACAAGTGAGAACACTGCAGACGAGACTAGCTGGAAGCCAACTGTGAGATACCCTAAATGCTTATCATTTGCTTTTATCGTTAACATATACACTTATAGAAAGAAGGGTCCCAAAAAACCAGGAAGATTTAAATTAATTTTTTTTGTCTAAGCTAATTAGTTTTTACGGAAAATTAAAAAAAAAAAAAAAACACATCATCAAAAACAAGAACTACGATCTTGTTTTAGGAACACAATGTTCTCGACCCAAAAAAACCAGGAAGATTTAATTAACTTTTTTTGTCCAAGCAAATTAATTTTTACAGAAAATTCAAAAAAAAAACACACACATCATCAAAAACAAAAACTACGTTCTTATTTTAAGAACACAATGTTCACGACCCGCTTTTTAGAGGAGTTGTCCTATTTTCATCACAAAACTAAGAACATCGTGGTCTGAAAATTGATTCAAGAAGATTGTGATCTTAATTTGGTCTTATTTCTTAGACCCATTTTCTTACCAAAGTCCAACATTTTACGTTGTAAAAACTAATACAAGTCCTGCACCTCTACAGCCGTACGGGTTACAGGGTATGCAATACGTCATAGTCGTTTATGACTGAGCAGCATTTGTAAGTAAAACAAAAAAAAAACTACAAATGTAAGCAGTCAAGCAAATGAGGTGTGTGTGTGCGTGTGTGTGTGTTTTGGCCATGTTGCCATCCTTCGTATCATCACTGTGTTCCAGGAGTAAAATAAAATATACCCTTCATGAGATACCTGATTTTTCAAATGTAGAAAATTTACCCTTCATACTTTAAATCATCAATTTCAACTATTTGTTAAAGCGAAAATTCTAAAACAAAAATGTAATTTTAAAATTAAACTTCATTGTGTCCATCATACCTCATGATTAAGTCAACATAAGGGTATAGTGAAACTCTCAAAGTTATGCTATTTGTTTTGGCTGGCGATGACGCTGCGTAACTGGGACTGGGCCACAAAACAATTGTGCAGACATTTTGGCATCAACTGTTGGCCAGAACAGTGTATACATATATACATATATACATATGTGTAAATATGTATATGATATTATTTTTTTGGGTCATGTGGGCGAGTCCTTGTTCAAAAATTACTTTGGTTTCTCTATACCCATGACTTGTAATAATTTGGAATTTTATTTTACGCATCGTATTTTATGTAATTTCCGACATTTTGCGCAGATGGTGACGAAGGACACTTTGGTCAAAACTTAAGTACTTAAATAAATATGTAAATATTTTTGTAACATGTACTTAACATATTTTAATATTATTTCAATCTATGCTGGATTTCTTAATGATTTTGCTTTGGAAGTTTAATTTAGTAAATATATTGTTAAAGATGATAGATCATGTTTCAAGTTTAAAGTTTTCAAACTACTCTTAGATAATATTGAACATTTATCCAACTATTTAAATAACAAAGTTTGGCTTGATTTTAATGTGGCTTTAAATTAAGACTAACCGTACAAAGACTTGAAAGTGAACTCGCGATTAAAGTATTATAAAAAGAGTGGCGAAGAAACCATCCATTGATTCATTGTGAAATAAAATTACACACTACATATGTAACTTCTTAACAGTGAAATAGTTTATTAAATATTAAATTTGTAGTTATGTTTTCAGTATTTGTGCAAATGGAACGTGATTAAGACCGTCATCTTTTGGAGAAATATAATGAAATGGATAGTGAAATCAATATCTCAGCAAATAGCTGAGGATTAAGGTTAGACCAAGTGTCAAGGTCAGAGAGGAACCAATCCCGGATAGCGAACTTGCTGCATTACAGCCATCCTCACTGCAGGTGCAAATGGTTTGTTTATATCCTTCATTGTCAGCCGTAAAGCAAGTGTTGTGGGCCTTCTCCTGAATCCAGCCACAGGTACGATCAATGCGATGTTCCTTATATGCCTCCAGCTTAAGGGTCGTCTTGCGACAGAACACCTGCTGATCTCCTTGTGGTGCACAGTCCCGTAGATATTGATCATCACGCTGGGCACGAGGTGTTTTAACTACGAGACTAGCGCAATCTTCATTGTCATGGGAGTTGCATTGATGACAGCGTAGCCCCGAAACTGTATAAATAAATAATGAAATGGAATATGTAATTTATCTGCAAATTCTACAATGACATTCAAAATAGGGACGCCCTCGCCCTTTTCAAAGCCAGACATTTTGACAGCAAATTATTTTATTAGCCTCCATTGGCTGTCAGCCACTAAAAAACTGAACAACTGAGTGACTGACTGACTAACTGACTGAATGACTTGGCCAACTCTGAGAGTCTCTGCAGTTATAATAATTGCATGTCAACTGCGACTGCTTCTAGTTCAGTTTCGGTTTTTGTTGGCACGCAAGCAGCCATAAGAACTGAGACAAAGTCGGCTTCAATATACTTATGCTTAGATACTCTAACAAAATGCACATGTATATTTAAAACTTATTAAAAAATATATTAAGAACTGAATCTCTTATTCACTTCCAGTATTTCCCTACTAGAAAACTTTTGGCAAAACTTAAAGAACATTATCTGCCTCAATTCAAGTGAAACAGCTTAAAGTTAGAAGGCCAGTTAGTTGGACAGTTTAAGAACAGAATTAAATGCTGTCAGTTGTAGTAAATGTCGACTGTCAGACGTTTTACGGGGCGTATGCGCAATTTCTTTCACTTCTCCCAGTAAGTAAAGGGAAATTACAGACATTTGGCCTACTCAGCCGACAGAACTAAGAAGGGTTCGGGTCAAGTTTTTACCTTTTGGTAATTAAGCTGCAAAAAACATTGAATACAATGCTAATAAAAAGCAACTGCCATAAAAAAAGCAACTATTACTGCACTTTGGCATTTGAATTTAAGACTTTAGATTTGAAATCCGAGATTTGGCATTTTTGCATTTCAAAATTTACAGAACGTATTCCATTTCATTTTCTGCATATTCATGCGGCTTGCGGTCTCAACAACAACAACTACTTGCTATAACAACAACAAACACAAACTTGAACTTGCAAATTGTTGTCGGAGAGACTGTGTCGCTTTTGTAGCAGCCTTTTCAGTTGACAATTGGATGCTAATGACACGAGTTCTCGAATGATAAAAAGGTATAGAGAGAGAGGGGAATTTGCAGGGGTAAGCAGAGGCAAGGGTTGATACGAGTATGTACGAGCAATCCAAGTGTTTGCTCATCTTATTATCACTAAATAACTTCAATAATTTAACGCTTTTAATGCGGTTGACAGTCTGACATTTAGGAATCTTCCTCATAGGCAAGAATACACCGTGAGAAAAGATTTAAAGGTCCCCATTGTATGTACAAGTAAAATAAAATAATAAAAGAATATTTATTCAGAATCTAATTGAATATAAATGGGAATTGCAAAATAAATACTATCAAAATAAACAGCTAACTACGATTGTTTTACTGTCGCAAGCTCTTCATTTTATTTTGTATTTTTTTCATATTATGATTCATTTAGATTTAAACACGGACGACATAAATGCCTCTATTCGTATAGATATATCTGTTGGTAATTTAATTCAACTGCAAATCCAAATTTGAGTTGCTTTGTTCAATATATCCATTTCTTAACATGACATTGACAAACAAAACCAAAAAGTGTTGGCACCGTTTTCCGCATCAGCGCGTCTAACGCTTGACGAGATTGAATGGAAAGTCAATAGATTTGATTGTCAACGAGATATTCAATGACATTTTTTGTTTTTTCCAAAACTCAATTCTGTTTAGAAAATACTTCAATTAACTACTCAAATTAAGTAATTAAATTAACATAAAAAGAAACGATTTCTAATTAACAATATTAGCCAATTTCTTTACTATACACATTTAGATGAGTCTACAATTGTGTATATACTTATATATATTGTATAAATGTTCAACTTTTGTGTCATTTACCTGATAAGAGATTCGCTGTTAAGGCGATAAACACAATGTAGACTAGCGTCGTTGACATTCTCCGGCAGTCTCTTCCGATATACTTGAGAAGATTTCAAAGTCTGATTTTAATTTTGCTATGTGGTTTAACTTGAATCTGCTATTTGATCTGGATTTAGTAAAGTCAATTACTGTGCCATTATCTAAAGGGAAATGAAAAACAAAATTACTTAAAATTAGATAACTTGTAAGTTGATTAGCACAATTAGCATTACTTTTAGTTATCTCTAACAGATAAGTGTTACTTTTTATATATCACAAAAGTTATAAACCATGCAAATTGGAATATAAAGTAATTTTCAGTTTCCAGTTTCACAAAATCCATTGCCATTTGTATATAAAATATTACTTATGCTTTCGTTTGTTATTAATAAGTATTAAGTTATTAATAATTATTATAATAAGTACTATTGTTTGATTCAATCACTTTATTAGCATTTTCACTGAGAAACTCACAGCTTTTTTGTATGTTTATTTTATTTTCAATTAAAACGAAAAGACAGAACCGCAGCTGTCGACAACTTGACTCGTGCACCGTTCGGATGAATCTAAAATCTTGGTTTAAGTTTTTCAAAACAGATTGATTTGGAAAACGCGACTAAAGACGAATGAAAAAAAAAATGAAATGAAATGAGACAGCTATGAGACGGCAGCTGAGATTACCGGGAGCATCCATACACACAGACGAAAACTTACTGAGAGAATTGCATGTGTGGGTGCGTAAGGGACAGTGCGATATAGAGAGAAAGAGAAAAAGAGAGTGAGAGGGGACACAACTGCATTAATAACATAAGTATAGAGCGGGCTGTGAAGGCTTTTCTTAAGAAGCTAAGGAAAAGCTTCCGTTACTTGATCGCCGTTTCGGGGTCAACATTGAATGTGACAGCAGAAAAGAAAGGGACAGAAAAGACAGACAGACGGTGTTAATTAACAGTGTAGTGTATTACTCTCACAACTAAGTACTTGTTGTAAAACTGTGACATCACAGGCTTAAAGCTTATTGACCATGTGCATGTGCAATTCATAAGCCTTTGAGCGTAATTTTCACAAACATAACCAAGGCAACTATTTTATATGTTTTTTTTATATTGTGTTATTGACAGTGTCTGCTGATGTTGTTTTTATTGTCACTTTTTCTCAAGTCTATATGCCATCAGTAGCTTCTGTTCCGGTGCTACACGTATGTATTGATAGTGGGACGCACAACTAAACAGATTTCTTATCAGCGGCTTGTTTAGTTAAAACTGGTATTGGGCTACCAAAACTCAGTCACTTTGGTTTCATCCAGCTTTAAAACTAAGAAATCACTGCAAGTGTCTGCTGTATGTAATTATATACATACATACTCATCACATACCAACCGGAAATTTTAGTCTTTGCCTCAAACTCTGAAACGCGGGCTTATCAAGCTTACTTCAACACATTCTTTATATGTAGCTTCTTTTTTGTATAGCATATTAAAAAAACGAAAAAACCAACAATCAGAAAAATGAATTTTAATAAATACATATGTATGTACATATATAAACAAGTGCTTTATGTACATGTTCACAGGCCCGACTAATTCTGCATTATTTTCATAATATAATTTAACGATCATTTCTGCAGAGCTAATTGAAATTAATGCGCTGATTTGCATAACTCAAAACCAGCGATACAAATTTCGACAGTTGTTAACTCAAGCCGGTTTAAAGTGGTTCTTGAAGCAAAGATCATTATATAAAGTTGTAAATAAATAATAAGAGTTTATCACAATTACTTCACAGAAGTTTCTTGAAATTTCAGCTTTTCATTTGTATCAATATTAATAAAATTACATCCAAAAACAATTGTTTTTGAAGAATTTAACTGTATTTAATATATATTCTGACCCAGTTAATTGCACCGTTTCCTGTGTTATTTTGACGCATAATCTCATTTTAAATTAATCCACTTTTATTCATTATCATGCTCTGTCTGGTTTGTTTTTTAAAAAATCTTTTAATTACATTTTATCAACAAATGTGTAACAATATTAAAATGATGTTTAAGTTGTATACTTAAAATTACAACCACTCAAAAAAATGTTGCAGAATTTAATTGTTTTTAAGACACAGTTAACGACACGGTTCAATGTGTTAATTTGACTTACAATCTTTTTTTTTAATTTACTAATTTTAATAAATAATATTATGAAATTAAAGTTCTATGTTTAAAATTACAACCAAATTCAAATAAATTTGCAGACTTCAAATGTATTTATTAAACGTTGACATCGTTTACTGTGCCAATTTAAATTATCATCTCTTTTTAAACTTAGAAATATTTCTTTAAATTTGTGATTCCATTTCAATCATTAATAAGCTCTGTCCACACTCACAACTTTATTTTTATACGTTGAGATGAGGTGTTAATATTTTACTCGATGGGTATTACAATTGGACGGATGCCGTTTGCGTGCTTATGAAGAACTGAGCTCCATCTAGCTGGTTCTCATTGAAATGCTCGAAATAACATTTTGTATTTGGCAGCATTTTGTTCCTCGCGTGCAAAACAGCTGATCTATCAGATTCCCTTTGTGATCTTTTCTATATGTGTGTAGGTGTGTGAGTCGTACTTTTAAAGTTTGTTTAAACTGGTTTGGAGTGATTTGTTTCAGTCGCATCTCCCTGCACTCCTCCGAAATACCCCGTGACGCAACGCTTCAAAGATTAATTGCTAAACTTGTGCCGACGTCGTAGACAGTGCTTTGCATTATTAATAAGAAGAGAAAACAACTGTAATAACAACAAAAGTAAATGAGCCAAAAACAAACACATACACATGTACTTAAGCATAGGGTTCGTTGAGCTGCCCAAAATAGTGGGAATTTTAGGAGGGAAATCGAAAGATAAAAAAAGCATTATTTATTGTTTAGAAAAGCTTCTAAGTAGTTTATAATACAACAACCGTAAATAAGCTTGAATGTGCAGCTTAAAAGCTTTACTTGTTGAGCTTTTAGCTGTCAAGCACCACACATGCTTAATCCGTTAAATTGAAACAATTTGTTTGTCAGCATTTTGATTAGGCGTACTTTAACCCTAGAAGTTAGCTATAAAACTATTTATAGATTTCGACGCATAAATGAAAGTGGTAATGACATCAATTGAAGCGCTGCTCAGACAGAAAGAGATGGATAGATCTAGCGAGAGAGAAAGGGAGAGTGTGAAGGAAATAAAATCCAAAGGGCAAGGCACTGATTGAGATTGTTTCCAACCGAGTTTGGGGTCTGCAATTTTTGCTGTTTATTGAGGCACAAAAGCAACGCACAATTGCAAAAAAAAATGCAGTAAGCTACAGTGGAGCAAGCTCGACAGTAGGAGACCCAGTACTTTTTGAGTGCAAAGCGTTCACTATTGATTGTTCTTCAATAATGCGTACCAAACAATAGATGGCGCCACTACGAAGTTAATAAACACAGAGGTCGCTAGCGTCTCTTCTTCTTCTTTTGTCTGTAACATTGTTAGTTGAATAACTTCCGTGTTTATCATCCGATTGGAATAAAATTTTCTGGACTGGTTTGGATCATAGTGTATATTATATGTACCAACAATTAAGGCGCTAACATTAAAGGGGCTTCTTTAATTCGACTTCGAAATTTTGTATTTTAGTTTCCGGGGGCGGAGGGGGGCGTGGCAAAAATCTAAAACAAACTTGATCAATGGTAGATGTGGATGATCCTACATACCAAATTTGGTGTCTCTAGTTCTTACAGTCTCTGAGATCTAGGTGTTCATATTTTCGAAATTTTGAACAGCCGTATACTATCCGTTTATTATCCGATCCGGATAAAACTTTCAGGACAGGATTGGACTATAGAGTTTATCATGTATGCCAAAAATCATATCGCTAGCATTAAAGGAGCTTTCGTTATTCGACTTTGAAATTTTGTTTCAAATTTACGTGGGCGGAGGGGGCGTGGCAAAATTCTAAAACAAACTCGTTTAATGCAAAATGCAGATGAACGTACATGCCAAATTTGGTAGCTCTAGCTCTTATAGTCTCTGAGATATAGGTGTTCAAAAAAGGGACAGACGGACAGACGGACAGACGGTCAGACGGACAGACGGACAGACAGACGGACATGGCTATATCGACTCGGCTGTTGATGCTGATCAAGAATATATATACTTTATGGGGTCTGCCACGCCTCCTTCTGCCTGTTACGCACATTTTTTTTTGCACAAACTTAATAGACCCATTTGAACTTTTTTAAAGTACTGGGTCTAAAAAAATAAGACGAAGGAAAAAGAATAGCTTAACTCAATTGGACAGCGACTCGACGACTTGGCGACTTGATAAGCAAAAGGAAACTTATGATTAAGCTTAATTAATAAGCTGGGCAGATAGATATATGTATGTCACCAGTAAATAATGGAACAATTCATATACATACATATTCACAGCCCACACAGCCTTTGACTGTATAAGTTTCACGTGTGCTTATTTTTTATCAAATGTCTCGTCGTCTCGTTTAGTGACACTCAGGGTTAAGAATAGCTTAGAACTAGAGACCAACAAAATCAGACTTTTACTTAATTGCAGTTTAATTGTTCCATTTGCATAGATCCGAAGTGAGATGAGAAGAGTAAGCTTTTCATTTAATTGAAAATATAGTTGAAAATGATAAATATGAAAATATATTAGAAAAGTAATAAACGAAAAATTAAAAAACTATTTAAGTTTAGATTATTTCAAACGGGGACCGAAACTTTTGTTGGCCAGTGCAAGTTTCTCAAAGAGTTCGCTCCTGTTGAGACTGTTGAGAGCGGCAGGATGCAAGAGTCATAAAGCGTTTTATTTAGCGCTTAAAAGCTCCCCAAAAGCTGTGACTGTGGCTGTGGTTGTGGCTATCTAACCGAGTGCTCATCTGCTCAATCGTGCCACATTTCTCGTGCAAGCTGCGTCTTCAGTTCCAGTCGCTTGTTGTCGTTGTGACGTTCTCGTTGTCACCTAGCGCCGTTTTCGCTTGTTTTTTGCACAAGCAAAAGCAAAAAGTGTTGCAAAGAAAGCAAGAGGATAAAGAAAAGAACAGAACACAAATTGATAACAATCAAATCAGTGGAAATCATTTGAGTTCACCGCAATCAAATTTATAGAAATAACAATTTTGCAAAGACTATAATAATCGAGGGGTGCGCTTGCCGAGTGTATTCAAACTGTTAAAAATATTAAATTAATATTATTCAATTTAAAACAACAAAAAATGCAGTACATCTATGTGATTAGTGCGCTAATTTTGGCAATTGCTGTGCAGCAAGGTAAAATTGAAAAGTAAAACGACAAATATAAATATAAGCAGAGCCCCAATTTAAATTTCAAGCCCCCAACACAAAAAAAAGGGAAATCTGCCTCAACGATTACGATTACATAATGCGTATGCGATGAAGAGACAGAGAAAGAGAGAGACACTGAGAGTGGAGAGAGAGGGAAACTGAGGTTGGAGTGGAAGTTTAAAATCAGTCCTGTTTTGCCCAAAAAAAATGAGAGCATGTCGAGACTTCCTGACACCCTGACGCCATCCATTGCCGGTCACAATGGCGCCTTTTTGGCCACCAAATAGCACAAATCTTTGGAGCACAGTCACCCCAGTCTTTCAGTCCTGCAATCTTACATTCTATATGTTTTATTATATTAGTTACATATTTGTATTCCCTTCACTTTTCCCCTTATTTACACTATTTCTATGCTAGTGACATGCAAATAGTCGTTGCTTCCTTTAATTGGCATTTTAACTATCCATATCCCATTAGCATATTGTATATGCAACCCAATTCTCTTACAATTCGAGGAGAGAAGTAGAGAGAAAACGCCAAGTAATCCCTATCTCAATTCGCAGTTTTCCTTCCTGCCATTAACTGGGTGAAATGCGTGTGTATGCATGCGTGCATTTGTGTGTGTCTGTGTGTGTATGGGAATTTGTGTGTGTGTATGAAAATGTAGGACATGCGCACTCTTATGCTCTATTTGCCCTGCCTGTCATTTGGTTAACAGGCTTGAGGACAATTGCAACAATCCCCACTGCCCAAATGCCTTTTAGTCGTCAAGTCGACGCACTTACATACTTATATAAAAAAAGACCGTTATTAATAGAACTTAAGGAACCAACTTAGTTATGAACATACATTTATATAAACTGCAAAAGATCGTTTCCATATCATATACATATATCTTAACAAGCCAATTTACATGCAATGCAATCAATGCATTCCCCCTTTTTATTAACAACAATAAAATTTGATTCGCAATTGCGGTAGACCTCATAAAGAGCAAAGTCTTAAAGTGCATTTATTTCTTAAATAATTCTTAAAGTTTTTTGAACAATAAAGTAAGTTGTCTTTTCTTTCATTTAATTTTTAAAGCTAACTATAGTAATATGCTAATAAGTTTTTCGAATCACGTCCAAATATTTTCACTGTTTCCAAAAGAATATAAATAAGTTTCATATAAAGTATTACATTTTTGTTTCAAAAGCTAACTTACTTATCGTTGTTTCGCTGTTGTTTAAAATTTGCATTTGACTTAAAACCGCATTTAAAAAGAAAATGTTGAAGTATCAGGGAATATATGATCAGTCCTTGCAATTTTTTGTGATTAAAATTTCTAAAGATCTAAAGGAAAAAAAGGAAACGTATCTGTTGACAAACTACTCGATATTTATAGGGGATAGTTATTTTAAGAAAGGCGTTGCTCTGTTTACTCGTCTTTGTGGGCGACGAGAGTTCGTTGTCTTAGATATTCTTCATTGTCTTGCAAAGCACTCCACAACAATGTGCCTTATGTAATCGAGTTGGGAGTGGGGATGGGCTGTTGGGAGGTTACTGAAATGATGGAAATGTGCGGGTGGCAAAGTTATTGAAGTCCATTAACAAGTAAAAGCTGATGGAAGCACACTGAGATTGGTTCTAATTAGCAGTGGACTCTGAAGAGTCTAACAGGCAGGCTCTAATGGAGGCTACGCTTCCATCGACAATCTTGGCTGCAATATGCCATTTTTGGCACAGCGTGACTTAAAAGCGCATATCAATTGCATAATGAAGTGAATATATAGGGTACACTCTGCTGGTCGGGTACATATAACAGATTTTTTTGTCAGGGTATTGAATAAAATTAAATAATGCGAATCTCGTGTCGCGCACGACCTTAAATTCAATTTAGCTAAGTCAACGTCTCAATCTAAATCTCAATGCAGTGTCTAATATTTGTTTACACTTTGTTATTCTCATCTTTTTGTTTAACAATTAAGGTTAAGCGTATGCGAGTAGTAAATATGAATGGAAATTTTCTTTGATAATTCAGCCTAGGCAGGATTACTTCCGTCGCCTTGTCGAATATTGAATTAAAAATGTACATTTTATTCTCAATTTGTTGCAGGCGTTGCCATCAAATGTTTTGTATGCAATAGCCACAAAGATGCCAATTGTGCGCTGGATATACCGCCCGATAATTTGCTCAAGGACTGCCAGGAGGATTATTCGACGCGCGGCAAGGGTATACCCACTTATTGTCGCAAGATCACCCAGATCATTGAGTTCTCCGTGAATAGCCGTGAGTATTTGAAACCATATTTGTGAATAAAATATACCAATTGAATAAAAATTGGTATCTTTCTTAACAGTGCCACCAGATAGCCGTGTGATACGCACCTGCGGTTTCCAGAATCAAACATCGACCAATTATTGCTATTCACGTGCCGGCTTTGGTGGCCGACAGGTGGTCTGCTCCTGTGATACGGACAATTGCAATGGCGCCTCCTCCCTAAGCGGCATCTCGGCCTTGGGAATGGCTGGAGTCGTTGGCCTCATAATGGGTGCCTGCAAGTGGCTGCAGCGTTAAGGGTCAAGCGCTATTGTGTCGCTTCAGTTGTTTTACTTTTCGTTATGTTCTTATGTTTTCACTTCACTACACCCCACCCTTTGTTATATTGTCGCTGATCCTTTAAGTTATCTGTGTTCCCAAGCAGAACTATCAACTTTCAACTTGATCGTCAAACAATTCTCTGCTATAGTCGCTGGTAAGCATACATCTTACAGGCAAGGCTGCAAGCCAACGAAATTTTAGGGTAGACTACAAAACATATTCTTTTGTTTTTAAATGGTTTTTATCATTCCATGATTTTTAAATCCGCTAAAATATAAAGGATTATCATCTAAATTTAAATTAATCCTTAATGCTGTTTTAGTTAAGGCAAAAAAGTTTATTTCAAACAAAAACGTTTTTTAAAGAACAAAGTTTGCAGCCTTGCTTAGAACTTTCACTTATAATTATCGCCAATCTAACTAGCAATTCTCGCTTTCAGTTTAGTTCCAGCAAAATTTTTCTCAAATCTCTCAATGTCGAATGGCAAAAGCTTTACAAAAATAATAATATATTTGAAAGGTTCTTTAATTGTATATAAATGAAAAGAATGAAAATAATTGCGAAAATGCAACAATTGGCCAATAAAATTATATCCGTACATCGGAGCTCAACTTAACAATAATATGTATTTTGAAACTAAAGTATTAAATAATGAAAATAAAACAACTAAAACCTACCGCAATTAAATAAAAAGTATTTAAATCCCCCCTATAAAAGTAATTGATTAAATTAATAAATGATCGTTAAAATTAAGGCAATAAAATAACAAAGAAAACATTTAACGAAACTTAGTAGTACATATATAAAATAAATGTTGACACTTTTTTCTGAGTTCCCCTTTTTTATTTTCATAAGAAAATTTTCTAACAAAAACAAACGAAAGCTAAACAAAAAGTATTTAAAAATCAGCAACATTGCTAAACAATTTCATAAATAAAAAAATAACTCTTAGACAAATTAATAATAATAAAAAAGAATCATCAACTTGAATGAAATCCCAAAATCAAAAACCCATGTAGGCTAAGTTGTGACACGCTTAAGGACACCGCCAGAGGCCAAGCGTTAGCCACGCCCCATTCATATTGCACACAGGAAGAACACTCGTTGTAACCAACTGCCAAAAACCAAAAACAATTAAAAAAGAAAGAAGGAAATATTTTGACTACCCAACCATCATCCGCTTAGAGATCCCTCTTTGCGTCACAAGCTATGATGGAACTGGCACCCGTAAATAAACTGATAAAATGGGAAGACCAAGCTGTGTCCACGCAGATACCAGAGCCATACCAAGTACATTTTAGTTCAAATTGTAAGCCACATTGCAAGACAACAAAAGTTTATAGTGACAATTTTTTAGTTAAGAATCTCCTCTAAAATGCAATAATTATAATGCAATAAAATTGTAAAATGTTTGAGCAAAAAAACAATAAATATTAATAAAAACCAATGTGTTTGATTTCTCAATACAATACACCACAGTAATCCATGAAAATTAACTAAATTCATTATATTACATACTTTTGTCATTTGTGTGGACATGTTTTTAGTATACCATTAAAGTTACAATTAGAATAGAAGCAATTCAACGTTAGGCGTTGGCAGTAAAACGGTTTGCTAGAATAGGATCCATATGACTGACCAGCCTCCTATTTATTTGCGTGCACCACTCGCTTTAGGGCCAAGTAACACCGTTTGGTGGACAACTCATGGTATCCCACCGGACCACGTTCACAGTCTGCGCAGACCAAAAACTTGCGTCCGTCGACGGTGTGTGAAAAGCCGATGTTTTCAAATGTCATCATATCATCGATCTGCCAGAAATGACGTAGTGTCTCTGTGTTCAGTGACTCCGCTTTACTATCTTGCTTCTGAACCATCAGCGGCACATCTATCTAGCAAAATTTAAAGGCATTAGCAATATTTCTTAATCATGCGTTCTGCAGATGCGGGTGCAAAACTTACTTCCTGCTCACAATACTTTCCCTCATGCGCTTTGAGCATCAAACTATTGCAAAACTGACAACGCACATTTATCTTATTATTATTGTTTTCTATTTGTTCTGCAAAACTAACTTCCTCTGTCATTTTATTTCTTTTTTATATTTTGTTGGGAAGTAGGGTTGTTGATAAATTATTAATATATCGATAGATATTTATTCGTAATGATATATTTTTGATCGATAATTTTCGGACGACATTGCGTTATCGAGTTTTTGGACAATATTTGTGCGATATTATTATCCGTTACTTTATAGTTTAAGCGGTGCTTCCACTTTAAATTTAAAAGTACTGTGAAGAAATTGATAAGACTACATAAAGGTAATAATAAATAAAGTCAGACAGACAGCAGCTGGGCTAACAGTACTGTTTTGAAATCAAAGAACTTTGAGGTCCTTTAGCTAACTTAATTAATATTTAATCTTCTT
The DNA here is from genome assembly GCA_035044365.1 of Drosophila neotestacea. Lineage (NCBI taxonomy): Eukaryota > Metazoa > Arthropoda > Insecta > Diptera > Drosophilidae > Drosophila > Drosophila neotestacea. The sequence goes on from JAWNMD010000095.1 coordinate 695,409, forward strand.
TAATTTAGCTTTTTCATTTAAACTTAAATTGCTCAACAAATATTTAAAAATAACTGTTTATACTTGATATTGTGCAGGAAAGCTATTAACAGAGGCCGAACAGTGATATCGACAGTACAAAGTTTTAATACAAATCGCATCCGCAAAGTGTCGATATATCGATGGTTTGACAGCCTTATCGAAACGGTAATATTTAAGTATGACTTGTAAATTGTTGTATTACAATGAAGAGTCGTTAAGAGTAAAAATAACTTAATGCAATAGAACATTTTATTTTATCTCTTAATTATCTCTGAAATGCGTGCTAGGTTTCGTTAGCTTTCCTTGGAATCTGTAACTGACGTTTAAGCACATTGCATCGATATTAAAAATCAGTTAGTTAGTTTGACAGTATCTCACAATATATACTTAGCAAAGCTTCTTTCTCTGTACATAAATTGAGAATTGTGATGCGTATGAATATGCATACACAAATTACAGATTTCAAAATATTCTAAGTCGGAATTTACATTGCGCCACAGATGTAATTCAAATTTCGGAAGCTCAGATGCCCGAATGCACCCCTGACATTCTGTGCCAAGCTCTGTGACGCAATGTTAACTGCGCATAAGTTATTTGCGTTATCGATGTATCATTTTGCCGATATTTGTATATTCACGTTGCGCCGACTCTTTCTACCATTTTTACCGTTGCTCTTTTTGTCCGTGTCAAAAATTCTGTTTGGTCAGACGTGCTTGGTGATTTTAAATTTTTCACATTCTCATTTTTTTTTGCTGAAAAACTTTATTCTTTTTTGTGTTAAAAGTAATAAGTAAGCTTGAAAATAATTGAAATTTCAGCAATTAGCATAGATTTTATTCTGTGTAGTTTTGTTATTTTCAAAGTTTAATTTAAGTACTTTTGTTTTTCCAAGAACGACAATATGAATACCGGTTACAATGCGTCAATGTATCATATGCCAGGAATCGTTTGCCAGGAGTCTGTTTGCCAGCAATCCATGTACCATCAGCAGCGAACAATTGTGGATCGCAATCGCACGGCCGTCACAGATGTGTATGTCCAGGAGCAGCACGTGTCCCAAAGCTCCTGGGCAATAAGTACACCACAACAAGCGCACGTGCGTCCTCCGGTTTTCTTACCAGGTGGTGGTCGAGGCCCGTATGTAGGCAACAATCCTATAGGACCTTCAATGGCACAACCACAGGCACAAGGTCGTTTTCCCTTTAGGCCTGTGCCGGGAAATTTCCAGTATTATGCATCCGGTTCGGGTAAGTACGACTTAAAATTAGCTTCAATTTTTCCTTTATACAGTAACTTCCAAAGTTCAGCTTCGATGAATTCCTATGGGTTTATGCAACAATATTCGGGATCTTATATGCCGTCGTATAATTCCACGCCTTTGCGTGGTCAACAATTTAGCAAGGAAATCGCATGTCAGACCATGGCAAACATTAAGCGTAGCTGTGATGCGGCAACACAAACTGATATCATTGGTGATGCTCCACCTATGAAGAAACTGAATCTCTTCGATTGGTAAATGAGCTCCTTCTATGATGTTTTAAGTTAATCCGATCTTATTAGAGAGTTTTTGTTTATTTAGCTCCCTGGATGGCTCAGAGAGTAAGAGTGTTAATCAGGGCGACCGTCGCAACTCGGAGGTGACATTGCCAATGCAGCGTCTAGCGGACATGACTCGGATTTCGCTAGAGGGCAGCGACATTGCCGAACATTTGGCCAACATGCATTGTCAACGTCCTTGTTTCAAGAAGATGGACACGTTGTGTGCTCGTCTCAAACAGGATTTGTTGCGTCCAGATGGTGTGCTGCCAAATATCAACTCTCAGGGTATTGCCTGGGCTGTTAAGGATTTTATCTTTGTATTCACGCGCATTGTCAATTCGTGGGTAATACTTAAGGGATATGTGTATAATACCCCCGAGGGTTTAAACAAGATCAAAGATGAGCTGCCAGGTGGCTTTATAGGCGCCTTTGATAGCTGGCAGATGAGCACATTGACCCTGGTCGATATGATCATTAAGTCGTTTGTGAATCTTGACAGTATGCTGCAGAAACAAAAGAATAGTTTCTCCAGGCCAGACGTTAACAATTGGAGCAGCAATGACAATAGCAGCGATTCCAATTCCAGCAACATAACTCTTAATGGCACTGTACCAGCTTTTATGCCGACAATTGAAGGTGGACGTGGCCCCAACGCCTATAGTACGCCTCAGAAAAATGTCTCGGCAAGCAATTCTATGGGCAACAGCTTCACTGGGCAGCAGGAAAAGTTGGAGAACAAACCGGTGAACGGCAAGGATTCGAATTATTTGTACACTATGGTTCAGGATTCTGAAGAGGCTCAGCGATGTGTAAACGCCAATGGCACTTATTTAAAGACTGGAACATATAAGCCTTTGAAAAAGGATGCAAATCAAGTTGAACAATTGCCTCAGAACACTCCCGTAGTCTGGATTCCATCAAACGTGCCCAATGTCACGAGCATTTCAGGCTTGTCAGCACAGCCGCCAAAACAGTCAGCTCAGGAGCCACCCAAGACCCAAGTGCTTAAAGGTTCAACTCCAAAGCTAAAATCCCAGTGCCGTCATAACGATGTCAAACCCTATATAACCCCAATGAGTCTTATATGTCGCGAGATGGCTCCCAAATTGTTTGAGCTGAGCAATCGCATACTGCAGCTGACCAACATTGATCGTTTCTTTCAAAAACAGTTTACCATCAACTATGTAGGTGTAAACAAAATTTACCTCTGTTTTTATCTGACTCAATAATATTTCTATAGTTTCCATATTTCTATGAGCGTTGTCAGCGTGAGTTTATTGATATCCGAGCCATCATATTAAAATGTGAGAGCGCAACATATCAACATATTAACCAGGCTATACACGATTTGCGACGCATTATATTCTTGGTGCGCAACGATCTAAAGGTATTACTGAATCCATTTTTGGCGAAAGTAATGTAAGCAACTTTCGAAAAAAAGAAAAAGATAATGCAAAATGCCAAAATATTAAAAAAAATCTATTATTTATTTGATATTTAAAGTAGAATGATAAAATTTCTCAAAATGTTTCATAAAAATTATTTTCGAAATATTTTTATAAGAAACCGAAATTTGATGACGTCGCTTACATTATTTTTGCGGTTTAAGCTTGATTCACAATTGTTTATTCAAATTACATTACATATTCGTATACATGTCTATTTATAATCTTTTGCTGCATTTTAGCCACCGGACTGAGTATCCATGTTAAGGTATTGAGGTATGAGTTTCCCATAATATGGACTAATGTACTAATCACTGGTCTCATTTGGGCACTAATCTCATAACACGACTAACAAGTCTAATCTAAATACCATAAACTACATAATTTAACACATCGTATACCACTCACTTAACTTTCTTTCACGTTCCTCAATTTACTAACAATGTACATAATTTTGACAGGATCATACCAACATGGAGTTGCGTCTGTATACAGCTTTATTTGAGCGTTCCGTCAACGATATGCTGTCCAAGCCGCCCTATCAGGCCCATCAGTTCGATCATATCACTGGACGTCCTGGCGAAAATATTTTTTACTCTGGCGCTTAAACTAGCTTTGGATCTTTTTTTTTATCGCATCCCATATTGAAGGGAACTTGCAAAACTAATTATCTTTTTGATTTTTCTAGCAAAGCTAAAGTTTCATAATTAGTTAGCTTTTTTTTTGCAATATTAATTGTAAAAATATTAATCAAAATAGCACTGTCTTAAAAGCTGAGCTTAAAATATCGGCTATAATCAATTTGATATTATTCCACCTTAAATTTTTTTAGAGCAAATATTTTATTGATTAATTCATTTTTCTTTATTTTTTTTAAAGAACCTCTTTGGTTAAACACTTGTTCAGAATACACACCGTTTTATAGAAAACGTCAATTGTGAACTAATTCCCACATAGCTTTAAATTTTAAAATATCACATAAAAATGTTAAGGCATCAAATTTTGTTTCATTTCTTGATCGCATTTGAAATATTTCATTTATGTTAATATTCATTCATTTATTATTATTCATTTTAAAGTTCTGTTAAATGCAAACTATAATTCAAAACCCAGTTAAAGACAATAATGTAAAATCCAATCAGTTTGAAAATTTAAAATAGTACATCAAAAGTCTCAGATAAATTCAACAATATTTTGTATGTTATTTGTTATTATTCAATACTTCATTTATGAAAACCTACTAAAGTTTAACTAAGTACAAAATATTGTTGTAAACCCATTTATAGCCAATAATGTAAAACCCAATTACTATTTAAGAAATTGTTAAATACCACATACATATTCTCAGATATATTCCACATTTTTTAATCACATTTTAATGTTTCATATGGTTATATTAAATTTATGCAATCTCTCCATAGTCTTATTTCAAATTACAAATACATACCACAAAAAGCAAACAAGAAAAACCAAACTAATAAACTAATAAGAAATTTTAATTTTTGAAATAAATGAATGTAATTATTTAACATTTTGATATTCTAAATTATATTAGAGGAATCAAATGATTTACTTTATCTAAAAATGTATAATTTTTGGTGAACAGATAAAAACTATCAACTAGAAATATACATTTAAAACAAATAATGTGAACAATAAATAGACAGACTTATTTATCTGTTATCGTTAGAGAACATTGAATATTTACAGCTACAATTCCTAATCGATTTTAGCAAAGTCCTTCAGACTAATGTCCTGTGCTCGCAACATGCCATGGAATATTGTGGATTCATCGGCTGCCAACTCCTGTGGCTTTCCCTGCTCACAAATGCGTCCATCATCGAGCACAAGTATGCGATCCATAGCCTGTAAGCCACGCAGTCGATGGGCAATGAAAATCAAGGTGCAACTTTTAAACGCATTTCTCAGCGCCTGTTGCATACACAGATCCGACTCATCGTCCAGTGAGGAGGTGCCCTCGTCAATGCAAACCACCTTTGCATTCTTCAACAGTGCTCGTGCCAGGCACAACAATTGGCGTTGCCCAGCGGACAAATTGTTACCACACCGATCTACATGGCCATCTAAGCCGCCCAGTTGCTGTACCAACAATGTGGCTGCCGCCGAGTTCTTGATGGCATGCCAAATCTCAGAGTCATAATATCTATAACTAGGATCAAGATTTTCACGCACAGTGCCTGAAAAAAAAACAACAGGAGATTAGCTATTTGTAATATTAAGAAGTTTCAGAATATGTTACCTTCAAAGAGGAACGGCTCCTGTGTGATGACGCCGATTCGTTCGCGTATTACACTCAGCGATAGTGTCTTTAAATTCATCTGATCGAGATATATATCGCCTTGTGATAGTGGTGCCACACGTAACAAGGCAGCTACCATAGAACTCTTGCCGGCTCCAGTGCGTCCGACGATGCCAATGCGTTCAAATGCCTCCGTTTCAAAGGTGATGCCACGTAATGCAGGTGACAGATGCTCCCTGTAGCTGAGCTGCACCTGTTTAAAGCTGAGCACACCCTGCGTTGGCCAACCAAATGGAGGATCTGCACAGCCATCTGCATTCTGTTCAGGTTCCAGCTGCAGATACTGATCCACACGCTCTACAGCCACAAGCTCTTGCTCAGTTTCGGCCACAGCATGTAGAAGATCACCCAGTTGGCCGGTAATGGACAATGCATACGATATACACAGTCCAACCAGGCCAGGATTCGTTGTGTGCGATGACGTTATTGCTGCCAACAATCCAGCACCGCCTACCAACAACGCGCCCAGCATCTGAAGTCGTAATGCCAACCATTGTTGAGCTGCGGCTGATGAAAGTTGTGCCTTTGTGCTCTCCTCCAGCTTGCCTTGAAAATCTCGCTGAAATCGAGCACTTGCACGCATGCTGCGAATCGTTGATAATCCCTGTAAGGTTTCCGTAAAATGTGTGTAAAGCGGTGACATGGCATTGCTCGACAGCCGCTTAATATCTCGGGAGGCATGACGATATCTCTGCTGTAGATTTAAGTAGATAGGAACCATCGGTATAATGATCAATCCTAGCCAGGGCATGGCGTACAGACTGACGCACAAAGCGCCCACTAAGCCAGCCAGTTGGGCTAGCAAAATGTTCATTATAAAAGGCAGCGAATCATCAACTGTGTTTGTATCCGAAGAAAAGCGATTAAGTATGCGACCCACCGATGTCACGTCAAAGAAATTGAATTTGGCCTGCAAAAGAGATAACATTAATAATGGCTTAATGGAACAATTTATAGTTAGTTGATACTCACGAACATGACTCGCTTGAGCAGCTGCTCATGAAGAAATATCGCTGCCTTAATGCCAGCATAGGCAAATAGAAAGGCTCGCATTAAGGTCACCACTGAATTTGTCACTGCAATTGCCGCAAAGATGCCCAAATAAAAGCCCGTGGTATGGGCTGAGTCATTGTCGCCGCTCTCGTTGCCAGGACGCATTAATACATGCTCCAGCGTTGTATCATTGTGATGTCCATCGAGTGTCGTCTCGGTGACCCAGTGTGCCAACCAGGCATCACTTAAATTCCGTGTCAGTTGCATGAGCAGCACAAACAGGAGCACAGTGAGAGCCAGAGGAGCAGTCACTGCACGCCAGTAGCAGCTGAATACATTGCCAGAAATATGGCCATATTCACGTGACTCTTCCAGCAGCAGGCTATCCACACTTTTTTTGTCCTCATCCGCCACATTGGGCAACTCAATGCTGTCAAGACGCATGTCAAGCGAATCGCCGGGCGATTCGTCTTCGAGGCTTAGATCAATGCTCTCGGTCATGTAGTCACTGGGACACAACTGGCCATTTTTGACGTGTAGAATCTGATTGGCATGGAAAAACAACTGTGTGCTTCGTGTGACCACAATGCGTGTCTTTTGCTTGAGCAAACCCAGCAGACAGTGTCGTATAATGTGCTTGGACACATGGGCATCCAGTGAGGACAATACATCGTCCAGCAGATAAACTAAAAGACGAAGAAATCAATAAAAATCAGGAAAAAAAATTTAAAATAATTAACCGTTTCCTACACTTATCATTAATTTTAAAATTAACTCTTATTTTAAAAACAGAGTATTCTCGGACTCGGTTTAGCAAAAATTTTCATTGAAAATTAATGTTGAACTCTTTTTAATTTAAATAAACCAAATCAAGTTTTTATTATTTAAGACCCATTTATTAAATGCTTAGCAAAGCTCACAGTTAAATACCTGAAAAATAATTCGCTTTAAGGTTTACATACACCTTAATTAAATTAAAGTCAAATATCAAAAAACTTTCAGTGAATAATTTTCCTCTAGTTTTTGTTTAATCAAATTAAATTTTGTTATTTTGCTTATTTTTAGACCCAGTACTTTAAAAAAGTACAAATGGGTCTTTTAAGTTTGTGCAAAAAAAAATGTGCGTAACAGGCAGAAGGAGGCGTGGCAGACCCCATAAAGTATATACAGTGAAACCTCTCTTGGGCGGACACTCATGGTCGCGCAATTTGTGTCCGCTCAAGGGGAGTGTCCGCTTAGGGAATATTTCTATCTTTTTGTTTTTTTCCCCAATTTTAATAGGTTGTTCAGTACAGCGTTTATTGTAATAATAATGACTTTAAAAATAAGGAAAATTAACTTCAAATTAATTTACTAAGTAATTAATCATATGAGTGTTATTAATAACAGCGAATCTATAATTTTAATTTATAAACATTTTTAGTTTGTCGCTGTTTTAAGTCTTTTTTCAATTATGCAGGATTGCAAATGACTTTCCAAATAATTTAATACATTCCAACGCCTTGTTGTCATCTTTAAAGAATTTTTCAATTTTGAAATTTTGGTCATTCGTCATGTGTGTGTCCGCCCAAGAGAGGTTTTCGTTCGTTTTTGTCCTTTTTTTAGTGTCCGCGTCCGCTCAAGAGAGTGTCCGCTCAATAGAGGCAAAATTGGTCTGAAAACCTCACCAAAACCAACGTCACGGAAAAGTGTCCGCCCAAGGGGGTGTCCGCCTATTAGAGGTGTCCGCTAAGGGAGTTTTCACTGTATATTCTTGATCAGCATCAACAGCCGAGTCGATATAGCGATGTCCGTCTGTCCGATTTTGTGTCGCCTAGATCTCAGAGACTTTAAGAGCTACAGGGACCAAATTTGGCATGTACGTTCATCTATATCTTGCATTGAACGAGTTTGTTTTAGATTTTTGCCACGCCCCTCTCCGCCCCCGGAAATTGAAAAACAAAATTTCAAAGTCGAATTACAAGAGCCTCTTTAATGCTAGCGCCTTGATTATTGGTACTTATAATATAGACTATGGTCCAAACCTGTCTAGAAAATTTCATTCCAATCGGATGATAAACACGGAAGTTATTCAACTAACAATGTTACGGGCAAAAGGAAGAAGAAGAGACGCTCTGTGTTTATTAACCTCGTAGTGGCGCCATCTATTGAATGGTAGGCAACATTGAAGAACAATTTATAGTGATCGCTTTGCACTCAAAAAGTACTGGGTCTCCTACTGTCGAGCTTGCTCCACTGTAGCTTACTGTATTTTTAAAATTAAATTACACTGTGTTACAAATTGGAATGAAGTTGAAAACCCTGGGAAATGATAGTGATTTTCTGGTAGGGCCTTTCGAGTATAGCAAGCCTGCATACTTGAAATTTTGGGGACACCCCCAAAATCTGCATTTATGGGTTCTTTACAGCTTGTAACTTAGTGAATTTAGCCGATTTAAGTAGAAGAAGAATAGACCTTTCCACTTGTGTATATATTGTTTGACCAAACTTGAGACATCTATGCGTAATTGCCTTCCAAACCCATTTGCTTTTCACTTTTTTCCACATTTTTCAACTTTGACAATGGTTCTATGCACTATTTTCTATAAACACCATACTACTTATGGAATGTTTTAGAAAGACTGTTTAGTTCTGAGTATAACCCAGGTAATTTTAAAAATCGGATAGTTATTGACCTAGATATTACACAATTAACTAAGTTACACGGTGTTCAGTACCCAAACATAGCAAAACTCGGTTTTTTAGCGGTAAATGCAGATTTTGGGAGTGTCCCCCAAATTCCAAGTATAAAGGCTTGCTATACTCGAAAGGCCCTACCAGAAAATCACTATCATTTCCCAGGGCATTTTTGGCTGTAACACTGTGTTATTTCTCATTTGCATAATACAGTTTATGTAGTATATATATATATATTTTTTTTTTTTCGGCTTAATTTTAAACACTCATAACTCATTGCTATACCAAATTAAAACCTTAATGATAAATATGTAGGTACAAACATTTGTACATATGTAAAGCTACTCACCCTTCTTGTCCTGGTAAACGGCACGGGCTAGTGCGACACGTGCACGTTGTCCGCCGGAAAGAGTGCGTCCATTTTCGCCAACGCCCATTAGATCACCGCCAAGTATTCGGATATCTTCATTGAGGGCACAGGCAAATAAAACTGACTTGTACCATTGTTCATCAAAGTGACTGCCCCACACAATGTTGTCACGAATGGTGGCACGTTGCAGCCATGGAGATTGTGGCACGTAGCCAAAGCCAGTGGTCACCTCTTGAACGCAAACTTCACCGTCAAGACACTGCAAACCGGCTACGATGGCCGTGAGGAAGCTGCTCTTGCCACCGCCTACAGGTCCCTCGATGCAAATCAGTTGACCAGCCTTAATGTCTACATTGATATCCTTTAGCTGGAATTGATTGATCGTAGTGTTGTCGTTGTCATTGCTGTTGTGCTTGGAATCATGTACAAAGTGGGCACATTTCATTTGCAGTACACTGGCAGCTCCCTCAGAACCGCCACTGCCACGCATAATGGGATTATAGTAGCTGGAGTAGTCCAGATTGGGTACATCCATTAGCTGCTGCACACGGCGGAGAGATACCCATGCCTCGACAAGTCCGTTGAGCACGCATGGAAAGGCATTCAATGGTCCAATAAGCATGTAAAGCAAGGCAACACTTGTGTATGTCGTGGCGGCAACTAACGGATTTCCCATAAGCACAAATACGCCAAATGTTAACAGGCACATGAGCACCGGAGTTGTTGCCCAAAAATAAACGCACATAGCATCTAGATACTTGCGCTTCGACAGAAATTTGAGCTCGACATCGCGAAGTTCGCGGATTTTCTTAATGAATATTGGCTCCCAGGCATTGGACTTGATTTGCTTAGCGCCTTCCATTGTTTCCGTTGTAACTGATAGACGTGCATCCTTGGCGGTCATGAGACCCGTGGAATAGACGCCAATCCGCTTAGCTAACCACCGATTGACCGGGATCAACAATGCAGCAAAGATTACGCCCGCCAAGAAGGCAGCGCCGAGTTGCAGATAAAGCAGATACAATGTGGTGAACAGCCTAAATGGTATGCTCCAAAAGGAGTGGAAGCTAATGCACGAATTGACAATGCGATCCGCATCCGTGGACATTAAATTAAGCATATCTGGACGAGATTCACGCACTCCACGTGCTTCCAAAGCCTTTCGATAAATGCTGTTGATCACGCCCACGCGCATCTTCATGCTGACCATGGCCATCCGCCAATCAAAGTGGCAGCCACATAATGCCGAGAGCAGCGTTGTCCCAAATAGTCCCAGAGCATAATAATATGCTCTATTATTTTCCGTTTCATTCTGCTTTCCGCCAAGGAGTCCGCCGAGAAGGAGTGGACCGGCAAAATTGCTGATATCGGCCACAAGGCGAAGTATTCCAATCAAATAGAACTCGATGCCGAAAACCTTATGCAGAGCTCGAAATAGGCTTTGGGATTGAGAAAGTGCCAAATGGAGACGATCGCTTAAACGTGTTACGTTGAGTGCATCCGGTAGATCAAATAAATCCTCAATGCGACGCAATTTACCAGCGACACCTTTGCTAATCAACGGCTGCACCCAGTGGAAAAAGAAGCGTGATGGCCAATTGGCCTCGTCCTGGGCGTGTCCTAGATGTGCTTCATTCAACTCAATGTGAAAGTATGTATAACGATTGGACAACAATGCATCCTGTTCACGATCTCTATAAAGAGAATTCCTTTCGGACACAATAGCACTTCCCTTAGGGATCAATGTGGCGCCATAGCATAGATCACACAACAGCGTGGCAAAGCTCCAAGGCCACCATTCAAAATGACGACTGGTGCGCAGCCAGACAGCATCCAGCACAACAACCATTAACCACACAACATTCAATAGCAAGGAACCACGATGACTCAAGGATCCATAGTGCCGAGCTGTCAGAAGGTAACCTGCAATAAACATCATAAGAACTTATTATAAATGAACTCTAGTCTTAATATAAGGATAAACTAAAGTTTATTGTGAGATACATTTATTAATTAATGTATTTATTTATTTATTTAACAAAATAAATTAAAACTGTATAAGTAAAAATATCTAGCATGGTAATATATAATAGTTATATTAATATTTTTATTTTTAAATGAATACGTGTAGCGCTAGGGTATAGGCTTTTATTTTTATTAGCTTTAAATTTAAATTACAAATTAAATAAAAATCTTTCCCACGTAAGAAACAAAACAAAAAATAAAAATATATGCCTAATAATCAAATTAAAACTACAACAAAAAATTACATACAATAATTAAAAATTAATTGGTAATCAATCACCACATTATTAAAAGTTAAATTAAATCTAGTGTGAGTTTAGAGACAAACTAAAATTCTTTTTATGCAATACTTAACATACATAAAAACAACAATTGTTATCTTTTAGGAACAGGTGTTTAATAAAATAAACTATACAGCAAATTAAACTTAAATACCTTAGGTAATAATTATTGATATAAATAAACGGCATAACTATGTTAAATACATTATTTATATTTGTCTTTAATGCACAATATAAGCATATAATTATTACTTGAATAATTGATAATTAATTAAATTGAAAATCACTTACCACAGTGAACTACCCACATGATGCACTCGGCACCCACGACAAGCACATCGACGGCATATAAATTGACGCCCGCACGATGGAACACAAATATCTTGGATACGGGCAAAAGAGCCAAAATGATACTAAACACCGTGCGTAAAGACAGTAATTGCAGCTGGGTTCTATTTCGCGAGATAATTTGCGTATGATTGCCAAAATTGTAGGCGGATATTACAGCAAAGATTGAGTATACGGGAAACTGGAGCAGAGTCTTTTGAAAACATGGCAACAGATCGTTGGTATCGTTGGCAAAGGGTTTCAATCCCGTGGGACAGAATTGTGTCCAGTTCCAATTCAAATTCCAATCAATGTCCGACATTATGTTGCTTTTTTAACGTGTGCAATCAGATGTAAAAACGGGAATTTTTCTTTTTTCACGCAGTTGTGTTTGTTAGTCATCGTTCGCAATTTCCCCGCAGACCGTATAAAGCGCTAGGGTAAGCGATAAATAATGCTTTGTCAAACCCTTTATTGCGTTACTGTTACTGATTAGCGGCCGCCACTCTTGTTTATAATCAACTAATAAATAAAAACAGCTGGCTGGAATGACAATTGTAATCGGCAGTCGATCAGGAACCCAGCGATGTTGATACCATTTATCGATATTAAAATACATATTGCAATAATCGAACGCTGACAAGAAATAAAGAAGAAGCATTTGTTTACAAAGTATTTTAATTTCTTAAAATGACACAAACTCAGAATGCAGATAGCGAAGGCGAATCAGAATCAGCCGATTTGCCAACTCAACTTGTAGATATATTCAAGGCACTAGCCGAGAATGCCAGCATCGTCTTTAAGTCTCAACAAATCGATGATCCCGAGCTAAACATCTGCGAGAAGCAGAAAATTGCCCAGGATGCGTTTCATAAAAATCGAGAGAACTTTTTAATACGTTTTGGCAGCTATTTAAACGAACAACAATTGAACGACTTTCAGACACTGGGAGTCCAGGAGCCTGTCAAGCCTGAGGAGAGTCTTGAAGATATTGGCCTCCTTTTGGAAGATTTCAAACGCAAGCTGCACACGCGAACGGTGTGCGTCAAGAATAGACGTTACCATGCCATGCAGCAGCTGCTGCAGAAAGGAGAATACTTTAGCGAACACGAAATGATGCAGCGAGCGCCGGAGCTATACCAGGAGCTAGTCGGTCAGTATTTGACAGAGGAGGAGAAAAACAACGCGACAGTTACGATGTGCGAAACACAAGTTTCTCTGGAATACTAATGCACACCTTGGAGAAAAAGCAGCGTGACGAATTGTTGCAACAAGTTGAGCCCAGCCAAGAGGTGCAACTGGTGCCAGAGTCTAATACTAATGATTGTGAAGTGCCTGACGCATGCCGCAAACAATGGGGTGGCTTCGATGATGACGAACCAGTAGCTTGTTCCACAAGCCGAAACACTACATCACAGTCCCCAGCCAAGATCAATGGAATAACTACACCCGAGTTCTATAATCCGGCGGAACGAGAACTGTTGCGTAATGAGTTTATGGGATTAATGAAGGAGCGATTTCTCAGTGGCCAGGACACAGACTTTGATTACACGGCTGTCGATGACAATGTCTTGCTGGATGACTTAAAGCAAATAGAACGTGATGAAGAGGATGCCTACTTTGAATGCACTGATGATGACGATGATGATGATGCTTTCGCAATAGATAAGCAACCACCCAGCGGCGATGATGGCGAAGATGAGCTGGATGTTTATATGCGACATTTAAACAAACACCACAGTCTGCAGCATTAATATTTATTTGTAGCTTTAATCCTAGCATTATAAGGAGCACAATGACATAACTATATTGTCTCTTAGACTTTAGATTAATCCCGCAGAAGTGTACAGTCAATTATGGACGTAGTCGATAAAAAAATAGAGCACTTGCTATTTAAATTCAACGTTATCCGTCTAAGATTAATCCTCTATCTAGTTGCCATTTTAGCACGCTTCATAGTGCTACAACCAGTGAACAATTCCAATCTTAAGAACTAGAATACATGCAAGTGAGAGAGGTTACTATCTGGGCCTACCGCGACCACGCGGAAATCCGCGTCCACGACCTCGCAAAACTTTACTATTTGGTGGCGGGCTTTTTGGCCGCAACAATTCAATGCGGCTGGTGCAGCCAGTGGCGGGGGCCTCAGCGAAATAGGTCTGATATAGCTCGGCATTAAAGTTGGAGTTTGTCAGCTCGGGTCCAACGGTGAGCCAACCAGGCCTTATACTGGAATCTCGTCCAAACAAATGCAACCGTCGACGGCCGAGGCAGAAATGCTCAATGATATGAAAGATTTCGATGGGCTTCTCAAAACTGCCAAATTCCTCTTCCTCCGATATTATAAGATCAATGTCGACGTTAGCATGTATAAAATCGCCATCGCTTGAACGTCGTACTGTTCCCTTGATGCCCATAAGGCAGTGTTCTTTTGTGCGCTGGAAAACGGCTTTTGGAATGGCCTGCTTCGAATGTCCCGGTTTGTTGATGTTTGTGCGTATCCAGCAAATGTCCTCGCATCGCCGAAATCCCCATTTTTTAAGGCAATTGCGACCTTGATCCAGACCTTCCGAAGAACCACACCATAGAAATACAAATGAACGATGTGCAGCAATCTCGCCAACATCCAAATCTGTGTGTAGCAATTCATGAAAGTGATTTGTAACAGGAATCTACAAAAGTCCTATATCAAATTTAAGCCTGGCCGAGAAAGCTCTTTGTCCTGAATGTGTTAATACTTTGAAGTTCACAGAATCAAAGAGAAAATTTTTATTCGAAAAGCTTGCTCGCCCAGGTGCAAAATTTTTCAAACTCTGATTCGCAGTTAACTTACTTAGGATGTCATCCCAGTTCCAGAAAACCCTTGGTGCTCCACCTACTGTCGCCACAGCAGGCGCTGCACGAGCATATTCCTCTAGGGGCGGTTCAATTAGAATGACATCGAACTTTGTACCCAAGGTCTTGACATCTAGTGTTTTAAGATCAGCTTTTAGATACATTGGCGCCGATGCGGTATCCTGAATAAGTTTATCCTTTAGCTTTATTAGTTCGCGCAATTTGGGATACTCCTCAAAGCGATCGGCTAAACCAACGTCGCGTATAAAATTTTGTGGTCTTTGGCCAGTGTCCACAAAGTGCTGGCAGTAATCATTGTGGGGATTGGAAGACTGTGTACCCTTCAAAAACGTTGAAGAATCCCTGTAAATAATCTCGTTTGGCGTCTTCTTTGACGATGAAGCCCCGCTTCCGTTCCCATCCTCTTCATCCCTTTGACCGGTAACATTAAGCTGACGACTTCCGCCAACACCAGCATAATTATTACCATCTCCTGCATTGCCCAGCACTTTTTTTAGTTCATCAACGCTGGACAAGCCAAGCTGCAAAATTAAAACTATAACTATACAAAAACTTTAGACAAAATCGAATCTGACGCACCGTTTGGGCTAAGAGAAGCCTTCGTTTGCGCGAACGCTCCTGGGAGCTCTTTAATACATCACTCATAACAAACTATTGCTCGTGTTGCACTGTTATTTAAATTAGATTTTCAAGTTAAAATAAAATAAAGCCAAATAAAAATTAGTTGACCAACGCGTCTCGACAACGCGAATAGTCCTCACGAAAAAGTCACGAGCCATCGCTAACTAGAGCTGGGGAAAACATCGATAATAGCTTATTTCGACTGATTTCAAACAAGAATATTTGTGTGAAACGTTTAAGTGCAAGTAAAAGCAAACAAATATTTCTAAATAAAATATATCTAAAAAAATATATCTTGATAAAAATATATCTAAAATATTTCTTTTCTTTTAAATTGTCTTAACTTATAAGTTGTATCTCCTTAGGTCTTGTTTGGAATGAAATAAGTTTGATAAAGCGATTGGTAGAAAATATATCGATATTTGTAGTGGCGTTCAGTCTGGCAACATTGGTGCACAGGTGCCATTCACAATCAGCTGCATGCTACGCCGCCACCAGAAAAATATTGTGTTTTGTGATTTGGACTAAAAATAATTTAAATTGTTAATAAAATACCTGCAAAATGAAGCTGCTGCGCAACACGCTCATGTGCGCGCTGGTTGTGCTAGTCGGCTGCTTGATCTTTGTCGCAGCGCAAGGTAAACAGAAAGTAAGTACAACCGCCTGTCCCTATGGCCACGTCACTTCCATTGACTAAAAGGGCCCATTAAAACCGGTCCAGTTAGCCGGTAAGTTTATGCTTGGAATGTAAACAAAATTGTTGATATTTGCAGACGGGTCTGTCTTTATCGGAAAGAGTGCAAAACCTCGTGGAAATGAACATGAAGAAACCACTTTTACGTTTTAATGGACAAAAATTCCGTGAATATGTGAAAAATACGCCGCGTAACTATTCAATGATTGTGATGCTTACGGCACTAGCGCCGTCACGGCAATGTCAGATATGCCGACATGCGCATGATGAATTCAGCATTGTGGCCAACTCGTATCGCTTCTCGCCCATCTACTCCAACAAGCTCTTCTTTGCCATGATCGACTTCGATGAGGGTTCGGACGTTTTTCAGATGCTCCGACTGAATACAGCGCCCGTATTTATGCACTTCCCTGCGAAGGGAAAACCAAAAGGCGCTGACACCATGGATATACATCGTGTAGGCTTTGCAGCCGATTCTATTGCTAAATTTGTTGCCGAACGCACAGATATTACAATACGTATTTTCCGACCTCCAAATTATTCGGGAACTGTTGCCATGATAACACTGGCTGCTTTGGTGGGCAGCTTTTTGTATATTCGCCGCAACAACTTGGAATTCCTGTACAACAAAAATTTGTGGGGCGCAATCGCTCTATTCTTTTGCTTTGCCATGATCTCAGGTCAGATGTGGAATCACATACGTGGACCTCCGTTGGTACATAAAACGCAAAACGGTGGCGTTGCCTACATTCATGGTTCGTCCCAGGGTCAATTGGTTGTGGAGACCTACATCGTCATGTTCTTAAGTAAGATTGAAGTCTTTTTAACTTGTGTAAATGATTAATTGCCTAAAATTCGTATTCCAGATGCGATGATTGTGCTGGGAATGATACTGCTTATTGAGTCTGGTACACAGAAGGCACACAACAAAAATCGCATAATGGCCATGGCCGGTTTGGTGTTGTTAACTGTATTCTTCTCCTTTTTGCTCTCTGTATTCCGTTCGAAGGCGCAGGGTTATCCTTATAGGTAAGTTCCTCCGGCTAACTTAAACTTTAATTCTCTTCTTAACTTCATATAAATCTCGCTTGCAGTTTCTTGTTCAAGTAGAGTCGACTGGGGCCACCTTTTAAATCAAGTACGAGTGGATCGTTATTAACGTTTTATAGTTCAAATTAAAGAAGCACCAAGTACTACATGTGTGTGTAAAACAAGTTTAATAATAAATGCCACTACTAAATTAGAGCTGTCCATTGTAAACTTAAAAACTAATCCTTGTAAAGGATCTATAGCAACCAAGGAATAATTGCATGCCGACGCTTTGGATAGTCTTTAAAGTTTCCCTTGTACCACTGATGCGTTAAAAGAGCATTAATCGTTTGATTGCTGGCCACCCAAATAAATATGAGCTTCCATGTCCGTATAGGAGTAAGTAGATCCGCCAGGCAATAGTACATGACCACCTCAAAGAACATGTGTGGCGAGGAGATCAAATTAAACCAACCACTGGTGGGCAGCAGATGATCTTCAGTCTTTATTGTACCCGTCTTGGCATTCTTACGTAGATTGACTAGCACCATGTTGCTGGTATACTGGTGGTACCAGGAGAATAAAAAGATGAGGATGTAGGTCGCCTGGAGGGTCGTCACATTGCTCAGCGTGAAGGTAGCTGGCTTGGAGTCACGCACAAAGCCCGCTGTGTTAGACAACAATGATATGATAGCGCCAAAGTAATGTACATAACCCACTGCATAGTGGGAAAGATTCATT
This sequence comes from Drosophila neotestacea, assembly GCA_035044365.1. Taxonomy (NCBI): domain Eukaryota; kingdom Metazoa; phylum Arthropoda; class Insecta; order Diptera; family Drosophilidae; genus Drosophila; species Drosophila neotestacea. The sequence goes on from JAWNMD010000095.1 coordinate 713,347, forward strand.
TTGCTGCGTTTGGAAAAGATCTGGACAAAGTTCGTCTCGTAGAAGCGACGCACACATTGTAAGCTAAGCAGTAAAGTCGCCAGCAATGCCGTATTGGAGTCGACCTGCACCTGACGATGATTGCGTCCACCGCACATAAAATCCAGAAATCGAACCAAGAACTCAGGGGCCACCTCTTGAGTTACAATAGCGTTGATGATAAAATAAAGCGACAGCATTGACCAACCAAAGGCAAACACGTAAAAATGACTGAACCATGCCTTCGGAACTTCCAAATGATTGACGAGGGCGTCACTTTCACCTTTGAAACTATGCTTGCCATATCGAAATGATTGTCGTATACTATTGGGCAAATGGGGCTCCACTAGAGTCATCAAGCTGCCTAGTATGACGATTGTGACAATGAATATTATGAAAATCAATTGAATTAAATTGATTTTGTATTGTTCGATGAGCTCCTCCAAGGAGCCTATGAGTCCTAACACCATTTTGTGTGACACGTAATTTTCTAATTTAAATCTTCACTACTAAATAACTTTCTCCGGACTGGAGGCTTATCAGTAGAGAACGGAACGATACCGATAAACAATGTTTTTATTGCTATCGAGAAAACTTCCCCATATGTTTATATTTATTTATTTTTTGGCATTTTCACAATAAAAGTGCAGGGTCTCTTCTTTTATTTAAATTGCCTTTTGAAACCTGAATTTTAACACCTTTTATTAAATTCTGGCTCTGCTTGCTGCATATTCCATGTGTTTTGTGAAAACCATTCTTCAGTCACTTCCATCACATGTTTGCTAGCGCCGCTTTTTAGACCCAGTACTTTAAAAAAGTACAAATGGGTCTATTACGTTTGTGCAAAAAAAAGTGCGTAACAGGCAGAAGGAGGCGTGGCAGACCCCATAAAGTATATATATTCTTGATCAGCATCAACAGCCGAGTCGATATAGCCATGTCCGTCTGTCCGTCCGCCCGTCTGTCCGTCTGTCTGTCCTATTTTGTGTCACCTAGATCTCAGAGACCATAAGAGATAGAGACACCAAATTTGGCATGTAGGTTCATCTATATCTTCCATTGATCAAGTTTGTTTTGGATGTTTGCCACGCCCCCTCCGCCCCCGGAAATTGAAAAACAAAATTTCAAAGTAGAATTACAAGAGCCCCTTTAAGACTAGCGCCTTGATTATTGGTACATATAATATACACTATAGTCCAAACCTGTCCAGAAAATTTCATTCCAATCGGATGATAAACGCGGAAGTTATTCAATTAACAATGTGTTTATTAACTTCGTAGTGGCGCCATCTATTGTTTGGTACGCATTATTGAAGAACAATCAATAGTGAACGCTTTGCACTCAAAAAGTACTGGGTCTCCTACTGTCGAGCTTGCTCCACTGTAGCTTACTGCATTTTTTAGAACTACATTTCTGTCGTGTAAACTGTGTAAGCAAAATGACGGTTAAGGGACGGTTTGGCTTTTGAGTGTTCATTCAATCGTCAACAAAAGAAAAAAATTAGTTTGGGTACCAAAAACTAAGAAAGAAGGAAGTTTCGGTGATTTTTGAATTTGTCCAGATAGACATGAAAATGGGATATGAATTCGAACGTGGAATTGGATGTAAAAAAGAACCTAACGATTTTTAACTGCAATTTATACAAATTTAATAAATTTGCTTTTTATTTTACTTTAAATATATTTAAGCTGTTTTCGAAGAAAGGCTATGCCGAAATTGACAATTTAGTCCAAAGCTAGTTAGTCTGAGCACAAATATTATGGAATTTTGGAAAGAACAAGGATTTACCTCTGAAGTCTCTAAAATATTTTCAAGGAAAGTGATGATTCTCATCATTTATATTTAATATCAAAGGGAAGCACAGAAGATCTTATTTGGGCCACTTTGCGAAAAAATTCATCAAATACTTATTTATTCAAATTATATCAATCCTTTTGATTTTATCCAGTTTATGATTAATTTGGTTTACTTAAAATTTACCGTATTGTTTCCTTTAAGTTAATGTTGAAATGTTAATTGAATTGTGCGGCAAAAGACCAAAAAAAATCAACTACAAAAAATCGAATCCGTAAATACGTCTTGGGCGGGCATCTTAAATTTAATTAAAAGTACAACGTTGTCGAATGGGAGTTAAACGAACGTAAAATAGCAAATTCATATTTATTTGCAACACAGCTAAAGATCAAACTAAATTACAAAGCTATATTATAAACATTAATGTTAACTGAATGCGGCTATATGATATGGCTGGCTAGTGATAGCTGCATTCCTACTTTTGTAGTGGAGTTTTGTTTATGTGATTGCTTTCAGAACGAGCGACTTTAACAATAGAGCACTCTGGGTGATGATTGTCAAATGTCCACTCCATTGCGACCCAGAGTACCGCCCTTATACGGTGGGGGTTTGGGACGTGCGTAAATGCCGGAGGCGCCAGTGTCCAGCTGATACAAGCTATTATTGGGACTAAAATGTAAAAAAAAATTGATTAAAATTATGAAATTAATTGAGTTTTAGACCGTGAACCTTTGGGAACGCATGCTCGTGTTGTCCAAAAGAAAATTGGGATCCTTGAGACTCTTTAGCGTGGTCACTGGTTGCATTGGTTTTGTATCAGAGCACTGAACCATTTGCACGGTGGATGACATAGGATAATCCATATGAATAGAACTGAAAGCGTAAGGCCGGTTTTTATTGAACAAATTTTAAGATATGAGCATGAAAAGAAAATATTAAATTTAACTTAAAATTCACCTGTCGTCTTCCGAATCGCTCTGCGCTTTCTCGCAAGACTCTTCGCATAGATGGAAAATATTGGCAAAGAAAAACTCAGAATGGGGATCGTAACTAAAGAGGAAACCATAAGTGATAAAAATGAAAATGAAGAATTTACTAAAATATAACCATAAACCCATTGACTTACAACTTATGATGTTGAAAGCAGAGCACAGCTGAGAGCATGCCAAGGAGCACGGCCAGAATCATGCCTGGAATGCCAAATGCAAAGGCAAACTCATCAATGTAATTGCGCATGGGAACCTCCTCACGGGGAATCCCCATCCAACGTTCGTTGTGTCGCTGCTCCTCTGTTTGTTGATACTGCTTCTGTTGCTCATTTTGACGGCCAGTTGCATGATTATTGTGATAGAGTACCTCTGTGGGCGACTCCATGCCCACCATTTTGAAGGCACACCAATCCAGTTTGAAGCCAACGTTCTCGAATATCTTTTGCACCGAGGTTCGTTTGTAGTTGCATGTGGGCAGCTTATAAAGTGGACGAACTTCTTCCTGAAGTTCCTTTAGACGTGGCGAGAACTGTGCAAAGCTTCCAACGTGCACAATGACCCTATACATGAACATAAACACCTTGTGGTAAGTAATTTAATTTATAAGAACTTTACGCAAACACCGAATATTTTTGTAAAAATATACATAAAATAGAGCTATCTCTGGTGAGTTTTTTTTTATTTTGGAATTTGAGAGCAAATCATGATAAAAAAGACATCCTTTTTGGAAATCGTTTCAGTGTATTTAAATGTAATGTGGTCTCAACTTTTTGAACACATTGTACCTTGTAATGCCAGGTTCAGAGTGCGCCACAGAGCTTGGCACAGATGGTCAGGGGTGCAATTTAAATTGAAAAACCATTTAGGTACAAAAATTGGTAAAAAAAAAAAAAAAATTGCAAATAAATAATGAAGGATACTTTGGTATCAACATTTGCTTTTCTCTTTAATATTTTATTTTCTTATTATTTGTATTTATTAGTTTTTGTTTACTAATTACAAGCTATAAAGTTCCATGCTCTTAATATTTGAGCAATTGAGGTAATTTAATTTAGTTTTCAAAGAGTCGATGGTTTATTTTTGTGAACTCACCCTTCGCGCTGCTGTGGACGCAGTGGCAAACGTCCTCCCATATTTACAGCCGATTCCATGAACACTACGTTCAGGTCATCTTTGCTGCCAGGCCAGAGATCTTTACGGAAAATGTTACGCAAGTTCTCCACTCGTCCTGGATCCATTAAATGCACCCAATTGAGGTTGTCGATTTTCATTTGCACGACATTGGGTGTTATAAATTTGTGGGCCACAAACATAGAGATAACCATTTGGCGAGTCTCATAATTCTGTCGATTCAAGGCCACGACATCTAAATTGAGAGATTTGCCCGCTGATGAAATCGGCGGTGTGCCATACAGAAATCCAGCATGATACTCATGACTATACATATACCGCATCCAGCTGGGCAGGTCTGGATAATTCTGCAGTGATGGTCTATAGCGAAACTGTTCACTTATTACTTGGTGGGTCCAGTTGAAAAGCTGCGGTTCGATTTTATAGGTAAACAGTTCTCCAGCATTTGCCTGCAGGTGTAATTGGAAGGCATTCGCACTGTTCAAGCAAAGCCATGCCACGACCAGAAGTAGAAACTGCATTTTAATTTGGTTTTTCCTTCTGTTTTTCTGATTTACATAAACATTTCAATTAACTAAAACAGACGCTTTTCGTTGCGACTGAAAATTCCTTTAGTGTGTATCTGAATGGGAGCGGGTGCAAAATTCAGGAGAGCGCAGGCGCAGTATTTACCCGTATGATAAGCCATTCAGACACTTGTTGCTCTAGGTCAGTTATTATTTATTTAAATAAACGTATTATGAATGCCAAAGAGCAGATGATTTCTTTAGATATATTGTATTCAAACTTTAAATAAAACGACTTCCACAACTACGCCCAGTCTGGCAAGGCCTGTGCTCAGCATGAAAAATCGATATATAAATAAGTAGGTATCGAAATCGATAGACTTTTGTTGACTTCCAAGAACTTTATCAGCTGCTGCTAAAACGCACGGCTGGCACAAAATACGTGGCTTTCTATCTGTATTTTCGCGCAAATTCAAAAAGTAATGTTTTCCTTTAGATAGCCGTTAGTTTAAATCTAAAAAACACATCAAACATGTTGGCATTCCTGCTGCAGGTGTCTTGTTATCTGCTTGCATTCATCTTTGCTGCCGGGCTGTTGGTATGTAAATGCTACCCAATACACGCACACACACAGACAGAGAACGTTGATTGATAACTCTAATATTTTTGCAGACTGTGGCAATATTGTTATACAAAACAAAGCCTTATCCGACTATAACACGGCACAAGGATGAGAAGTTCTTCCTTGATCCCAAGACCATAAAAACTGTTGCATTTCCAAGTTTAGACGACTCGCCTACCTTGGAACTAAGTGTTATTGTACCGGCATATAATGAGGAAAAACGATGTATGCTTTCAGTGATAAATGATTTTGCTATGAGTAATCACCACATGATTATGTTATATTCACAGTGCCTGCAATGCTCGATGAGTGTATGGCTTTTCTGGAACAGAAGTCATCTGAGCAATCCAACTTTACCTACGAGGTGATTATTGTCAGCGATGGCAGCAACGATGCAACTGTAGCCGTGGCTTTCAAGTACTCCAAGAAGTACGGCGCGGAGAAGTTTCGAGTGCTGGAGCTGGTAGAGAATCGTGGCAAGGGTGGAGCTGTACGTTTGGGCATATTAAGTGCTCGTGGTCGCCAGTTGCTCTTTGCGGATGCTGATGGTGCCACAAAGTTTGCAGACTACGATAAACTATCCGAGGCATTGTCCAACTTTGCACCCGAGTGGCGTCAAGATGGCATTGCCATTGGGTCTCGTGCTCATCTCGAGAATGAGTCGATTGCCACGCGCAGTTTTCTTCGGTAAGCAAGATTTGAAGCTATCAAAAACTTTAGTTATTAAAGATTGTCTCCTTACAGCACAATACTGATGCATGGCTTTCATACGCTCGTCTATATTTTTGCCGTGCGTACAATAAAAGACACTCAATGCGGATTCAAACTATTTACACGTGCCACGGCACGAAAACTGTTTAGCAGCTTACATGTCCAACGTTGGGCATTCGATGTGGAGCTTCTCTATCTGGCGGAACGTCTACATATTCCTATGTCCGAGGTGGCTGTGCGGTGGACTGAGATTGATGGGTCGAAACTATCGCCTTTCTGGTCGTGGCTGCAAATGGGCATAGATTTGTTTATGATTTGGTTACGTTATATGGTTGGTGCCTGGCGCATAGCTGCTAACCAAAAGAAGGAGAATTGAGATCTAATTGGTCTTAAAGCTTAGGATTCGCATTTAATTTCTTAACTATTTATGTTTCTCAAAAAACAAAATTGAATACATTAGATTAAGTGCATAGTATTCAAAAAGTATGTTTGATGGTGCATTCTACATTTTGGCGCCAAAATATGTAACATTCTGATTTACGTTTGTCTTTTAAAAACAAAAAATGTAATATATTAAATATTTTCAATTTTAAATTCATTAGTATCTCTTTATTTTAATTATTTTATCAAAAATGATTTCCAATTATGTTATAAAAATATATCTTCTATATTCTGTCACTTAAAAATAAAATATGTATTTTATTAAATATTTTCAAATAAACAATCGATAATTAAAAACCGATCTATAATTTAATTTGGTGGTGGTCGGTCGATAGTTCCCTTTTTAAGCATCGATACTAGAAACTTTTGAAAGTGGCATCGATATCATTAACATGGTTGCAAGGTGCAGGTAAATTATCGATAGTAGTTTCAAAGTTACGTCGTCGCGTCGGCGCGGTCGTTTCGCAGAACAGCAGCTCGTTAAATATTAATTAAGTAATTAATTAAGTTGCCCACATGTGTGTGCGTATTGAAAGAAATTGCTTAATACTAAGTGCCATTTAATTCTAGTCAAAGGACGAATAGCGATATCTTTACGTCGTAGTACATATGCAATTCCAGGAATTGGTAACGAAGTCAAGTCACTGCCTGTTGCGCCTGTGTATGTTTGTTTGTGTGCGCGCGTGTGTGTGTGTAAGTGTATTGCACAGCTGAGCCTCTGAATTGTTTATAATTTTTAATGCTTCTGCCTGACAGAACAGTATGCAAATGCTGAACAAGCCGGTCGCGTCGTTATTGTCACCCGTCGCGTAATCGAAAGTGATTTGTTGTTATAAATTTTGTTTGAGGTCTTGTTATTGTTGTTATTGAACGCACTTTAATCGGTCATTGCTTCAATTGCTCAATCAACGGCAGCACTTGTGGTAAGTTTGGCACAGTTATTGCACATTTCCCCTTACAGCTCCCCTCTCCGCACCGTTCTCCAATCAGTTTCGAATTTCATTGTTGCTTGAAAATATTTTATCGCCTTTGTTCTTGTTTGGTTTTTTTGCTTTTGCTTTGTAGTCGTTTTGTGTTTTATCAGCACAATTGATATGTGAGTCGAGCTCAAAACCTGCACTAAAATTTACAGTTGCAGCCACTGTACTTGCTGATAAGACTATTACTCGTTCCAATACAACAAGTCGTCCAATAAGAACGCTCGCCAATCAGACCATGTTTTGTCACTTGCCTTCAAGTATTGTTATTTTTTTTTGTATTCTTTCAAACTGCAAACTCGTTTTGATTTCGTTTTGTTGAAATTCTTTCAAAGGTCGCATTGTCAAACGTCGCCCGCCCCCGCAAACACCATGCAAAACATGCGATAATAAACAGAAAGCACAATACAAATAAAAAAAGAATCTAAAGATTTGCAAAAAGAAAATAATAAGCAAGAATGAAAACTAAACGCAGTCATTTGCGTGGCGAAATTCAAAGTCGTCGACTAAATCTGAATCTCTCCTGTTATTGTATGTGTGTGTGTGTGTGTCTGTATGTGAATGTGTGTTTGTATGTGTGTACCATGGCCATGGCCACGCCCGCTTGCCAAAACGCGTTGTTTCTTGTCTGTGGTTGTTGTTGTTGTTGTTGTTGTTGTTGCAGGCCTCGCTGTCTCGGTCTTCGTTCATACCCGAGAGCCCCAGGCCAAGATTTATGTATGCGCCATTGCCGTAGCGATCCTTTTGCGGTGTTTATTTTATTATACCCTATATTTTAGTAAATACAGGCAGTTGTGGTGCTCTGCATCATTGCATTTGTTATCAGATATTGTCTCGATACATTATCGATATTTGTTAATTGGTTACCAGAGCTGTCACCTGCATAAAATAATTAGATATGACTATGAGCAGGCACTGCCAGGTCAAGCCCTGTTAAAACAAATTTATTTACAACAGTTATAAGGATTTCCGTTTATTTCTGATTACAGGGTAGGTGTTAGCCGAGCATGCTCCCATTTGCATAGCTCTTACTTGTTACTTATGGGCAAATGTGAACTGGGCTCTCAACGCTCTGCTTGATTAAAGTGCCACGCATGAATGTTGGCGAGGAGTGGGAGTGTGCAGGAGGGATACTAAAGAGGGTACAATCGCTGTTGTTGTTGTTGTTGTTGCTGCTGCTGTTCCTTATGTTATTATTGTTCTTGTTGTTGGTGTGCGTTTGTCGCTTTTGTTTGTTGATTTCCATGCGCAGCCGCATGTGGCAACGTTGTTGTCGTTGCCGTTGTTGAAGTGCGATAATTCCATAGCTTGCAAGCAAGTATGTATTTATTAAATTTTACATGTACATACACACTTGTACGTACAGTGCATCAAAACAGTATTGGTTTACGAATAATTATTTTAAGTACTTCAGAGATATCATCGAAATAGGGCCATATTGACCGGTAATTTTAAATTAGTCAGAAGAAAAAAATAATGGAAATTATAGAGCTGCAACAATAAATATTTTAAATAAATAAATAAAATATACTATGTTTCATACAAAAGATACTGAAAAAAAGAGTTTTTTTTTTAAATCTGTTTAAATAAATTCGGGGGTGTTTCACAAATGTCTAAATATTTTTATGATTGTTGCTATATTTTCAACAAATAAATTTTATAAAATAAATAAATCCCTTGAAATAATATTTACGCCTTTTCAATGAGTTGAAAAATAAATTTTGAAGCATAAATTAATTTATGTTACGTTGCATTTGGGCTTTTAGAGAATTTAATTTATAATTATGATGGCATCTTTATAAATTAACTAAATTTATTATAAAACAAACTAATATATTGTAGGTATGCCAATACTTTTTTGATTTACTGTCTGTACAGACAGTGCAACTTGAAAGGAGAGGTCTGTTTGTACATACGCTTCGCTGGAAACTGTTTAACTGTTCAACTGGTCGCTCAGTTGATCAGCTTATTGTGGGCTAATCCTTTAATCAGTTTTCTACACAGTGAGTCTGCAACTGGTTTTTTGCGACTCTGCGCTTCACTTCAAGGTCAACCGAGCGAGGCAACTCTTAGGTCTTGTCAGTTTTTCCGCCTAGTCCAGGCTAATTAACTGGCCATTTAATCGCTCGATTTGCTGCTTGGCTTGTCTCTCAGCCTGGTCTCTAGGCTCTGTGCTTACTCTTACTGGGGCCTCTCTTTCATGATTTCTGATTGATGTCTACAAACGCCCACAGCAATTAGCCGGCTACTCGCTTCGGCCACGGTCAATGGCACAAGATTCGCACGCCCACAAACCGTATTGTTTATATGCTTGACTGATTTATTTAGGGGCGAGGCGTTGTCATGTTGTAAGCCAACTATTTTTTGGCCAGATCATTAACATCATTTTATGGCTTACCAAATAAATATCACAACATTTCTCTCTTTCTCTCTCTCTATCTTTCGAACAGGCTCCCTTTCGCTGTCACAATGTTGAGCAGCAAAATGCATCGCAGTTCACATGGCAGCATCAAATCATCGTCATCAATGCGCTCCAGTAGTAAATCCTATCAGGCCAAAATGGATAAAATGGCAGAGCATCTGTATGACATTGTGAAAAGTGGCTCAATGGTAAAACGGGCTCAGAACAAGAAACGATTCACGCCTGTCAACTACAAACATCGCTGGTTTGAGCTTACGAAACGCACACTATGCTATTATGATGTGGAAAATGTCGAGGTAAGTTGAACAGACCAATGAACAGGATCCATTAAATATAATATGTGATATGTGATTCCTCCTAAACAATATAAATTATTAAGAAATTTCAATCCACTCTCCTCTTATTTGTTACGATTTCTGTTTAAGCACTTAATTAAAATTCAGCGCCAAGATATAATGTCTGTTGTATTTTCAACCTTAAGGGTATTATATCACATATTCAATAAAAGGAACATTGGAAAAGAGTTTGAAAAATAAATTTGAATTTAAAGGAAGCCTTTCTAAACTAATTTTAGTAATTGAATGTGTTGCCTAAGATCTTTTCTCTCTCGCTGTCTCTTTCACTGTTTCCGTCTCTCTTCCTTTCTATTCAGTGTCTTTTGTTTGACAGAGGTAACAGAAACTGAGACAAAGGCTCAGATAGCACGTCTGGAACAGGAACGGGGTGCTGTGGGAAGAGTTGGGTCTATCGTTGTCCATTATTCATGTTTAAGTGGGTGTCTCGACCTGTCGTCATGGTTTCGTCATTTATTGCGTCGTTATTGCAGCACCTAAAGTTATATAGCAAGAGGAGATCTGGAATAGGGAGAATAGGGAGAGTTGTGGGGTCTTAGGTGCGTGTATTGTGAATGGGAGCACAGCTGCCAAAGGCTCGTTGGTGTTCGTTTCAAAACAAATGCGACAGTCGGCAATTGGTATTCGGAAAAGTCGACATATCCTTCGGCAATCCTTCCAGTCTACACTCGTGGTTGGACAAAAACACACCCTGCCAGCAGCTGTTTGTTTCCAGCGTATCGACACCAAGCCGGCTAACGGACGCACCCCCATATATTGTAGAGTTCTTGCCGCTTATTCTATCCTATCCCGTTTGTTATTCCAATTGGAAGTGTTCGTTCCTGCCACATCCTGGATGAATGTGTCGGCTAAACGAAGTTCACTAACCGTGGACTTGGACTCTGGAGTTTCTAGCGTTCCCTCGTCGCGTGCGGACGTGTATATGAATATTTCCTCGACGCTTTTCCGGCCATCGCTTCTCAACTACATCAATTTGAAAGTATCCTCTTTAGATTTAAATGCATCTTAAAGAATATATGTATTGGTAAATTTAATATAACTTGATTTATCCCAAAAGTGTTGGCCAAAAATTTTGGAAATCGGACTTTTCTTTTTCCAAACGCGCCGCCGGTTGTGCCACCCTTGAAAAAATTCGTCGGTTTTTTTCGGCAAAAGTTCAAAACAACCCTTATGCGAAATATACACGTATTTGTAACCAACGTTTACCGCATTTCCAATAACTTTAATCAAAGAGACTCGGTTTTAAGTCAATGTAAACGTGCAATTGCCATATGTCATAAAATCCTACACTTGGAATACCACTCAATTTTGCAATAGATAAAAGATAAAAAATAAGAAAGATGTGAAAAAAGCCCCACCCAACGGCAAAAGTTACTCAAGTGTTGGCTAGTGTTTGTGTTGGTGTCTCTTCCCACCTCTAGCTATCTCACTCACACTCTGTGTTGTTATCATTGTTGTCGTTGTCGCCGCACCCCTGGGCGAAAAACTAAAAGGATTATCCAAACGCCTGACCAAAGTGTCGCCATAGTTTTAGGTAAGCAGCCTTTTAATTGATTTAAACTATGTTCTTAGGGACACTAACTAAATTAAGGCACGGTAGGAACTTTATGTGTGCTCATACTAGTAGACTTTTGCTAATTATACCCCCTTGTTTTTTTTGGGTATTCTGCTAATTTTGGCAAGAGTTTTTTGTATGTAAGTAAATAATAAATAATTACAAGCTAATCAAAAATAATAGCTTAAGCCTGGGTAAGCATACTTATCATATGCCATATACCTATTAAGCCAAGGAACTTGCAAATGTTTTTAAAAAAAAGTTTATAGAAATATTTATATAAGAAATATTATTTTTCTACCGACAAACTTAAGCTATATGGAAAGAGAAATTTCAAAAACTTGCTTGTCAATAGGAAAATAAATAAAATCCAATTTTGCGGCTCAAATTTCTCAACAATTCAATTTTGAGAGTCCCTACAGTATTATCCTAGTAACTCTATCTTGCTGTCATTTATTTATTCACTGTCCATCTTTTTGTCAACCCTTTGTTGGTGTTTTCTGGTGTTTTCCTTTTTCATATTTTTCCGGTTCAACTGTTTGGTTTAAGGTTCGTTGAACTTGTAGTGGAAAAAATGCTGAATTAATTGATTGATACGCCTTTTATCTGGATATTCTGGCTAAAAAAGTCCTGCCTTGTCATGTCTATTGAGGTCACTTGCTTTCCCAGTGCGCTGATTAATGGTTCAATGGCTGCAACTTGCAACTGCAGCGTTTGCTACTTAGTCATTGCACTCCCGGGAGAAGGGAATCAAAGAGAAGGGTGGAAGGGGAGGTGTGTGTGTCATTAACCTGTCATAAAAATCGCAGCTCTAAGTCCCACGACTAGCCATGGCTCACCAAGCTGGTATGCTAATTGAACTGAGCTTTGTTTGTAAACACTTTGCGCTTCTCCATCGCTCTCCTTCTGCTCCTCTTCCTTCAACCTCCTTCGTTCCGTTCCGCTTTGCGCTGTCCGGCTCTCTAATACATTTTTCGCAGATTAAGGTTGTAAATAACAATTTTCCTAAAGGGCCAGTGCAAGCAACGCATGCTAAGCTGACCAACTCTATATCAATTTCATGCTTAACGAATTCAAAATACTCTTCAACTACTTGACTTGCAGTTAAATTGTATTCGAGTTTCTATTGCGTAATCAGTTGGTTACGTCAGGCTGGCAACACTCTTAGGGCCGTTTTCTCATCTTGCCGTTAACCTTTAAGTGAAGGTAAACCTGCTAGAGGTGCAAAAAAACATCGCATCATCGATTGATCGATTTTTGCTTAAACGATTTTTGAGGTTTTTAGCTCGATATATTTTTTGCCGTTTAATCGATTTAAGTAAATCGATTTTCATGAAAAATCGTCCCCTTTGAACATCCTTAAAAAATGCGACAAAATACACACGCGGTTTCAAAATTTCATTCAAAGAAAAGTTAAACTTAACAAATATAATAATTATTATCGTATATGTATGTATGTATATAAATAACATAAAAAGATTATGTTACTGATCGCGAGCTGAGTTAAAATGTGTTATGTGTTAAAGCGTTCAGGTACTTTTCTGTGTATTTATATGGAAAATCGATCAATTGATGTCGAAATTTCCAATGTTTCGATTAATCAATATTTGCAGAAGAATTTAAGAATCCGATTTTTAAATCGATGTTCAGTTTGGATTTACATCACTAAAACCTGCCGTTAAGAGAAGAAAATCTTAAGTTTATCTTCCCTTTAAGGTTAACGGCAAGATGAGCAAACGGCCCTTTATGATATTTGTCGACTTCTTTGCCAAAATCTAATAAACTATCTACCATCCTTATATGTACTACGTTTGAAGAACACTTTATGCGCATCTTGTTGAATAAACTTATATGACATGTAGTTAAGTGGCACTCGAGTTTCTTGGAAAATTACACGTTCTTGAAATTACACTATATTAAACTTTGGTTATATTAATTAAATAAATAAATAACATTCTTGTTGTTCATCCTTCTATAATCAGGTGGTACATACGGCTGTCAAATTTTGAATAGGTGTATCAAAACTAAAACATTATTATTTTCTTAAAGTAGCAACGCATTTTTTTAGGTTCCTTGTGCACATTTTCATAGATAGCTGTATTACCCTTTTGGTAATATCACAAAAGTAGTGTACATTTTGTTGCGTCCAAAGCTAATGGAGGTGGCATCTACTTCTATAGCCGAAACATTCGTCCCCCCGAAGTTTCAACTCCATTTACGCCTCGTAAAACGTTGTAAATGCCTATGGACAATCATTTGGGGAAGCCTTGTGTGTGGGCCTCCATTCTGTTCGGTAGTCATTTGGATTCCTTGGCCATTGGCATTGGCAAAAATGTGTTTTTTTTATGACTTCTGCTTTTATGGCTTAGTCGTCGCCTAAAGACGTTGAGAAAATAAAGAAGAATATGAAATTAAAATTGAAGAAGAAGAGACTGAAAACTCTCGCGCTGATCAATCTCCATAACTGTACGGCATTTCCAATTAGATATTCAAATTTATCACCTCACATTTTACGTTTTTACGTTACTTAACTTCTATGGGATTCAATCTCTCTCTTGAGCCCCCATACAAAATGGATCTCTCGCTCATCGGATTATTACTCATCGAATGCATTCAAATTCTTCACGAATTGACACCTTTCTGGAACCCAAATGGCCCAAAGCCGATTTCGTAGAATTACAAGACCATCCCCGCCTGGTCAAGCGATGCTGACAAATTAGCGGACGGACCAGCTGAAGTTTTTATTTTTTTTTCTTGTCGGGAGGTCGTCTTCCCCCTTTTTGTTTACCCTTTTCTTGAAGCCAATCACAAATTGGTTGCAGTCGCAGTCGCGTGCTTTTTTCAGCTGAAATTGACGCCAAAACGAAAATGTTTTTGATAAACTTTAGCAATGTCCCCCCTTGACACTGACAGATGTCGTCCCCTTCTGAAAGATGTTCGAAATGAATGTATGGCATGTCTGGACAGTGTTCCACATGTTGCGGCTCTGCGGTTTGCAACATCGAAGACAATCTGACAATGTCTGTGTGTGGTGCAACTGCATGTTTCATACCTCATTTATAAGCTTCAAGTTACAGTTACCCTATCCCCGGTATAGTCCCGTTTATGAGAGCCTTTATCACTTTTTAAGTGCCTCATCATTTCAGTCTTGCTCAACATTTTGCATATTAAGTGCTGTGCATTTTAGAGGAGTAATTTATTTATTAGAGTTTTAGAAATAAACTTACAAGTTTAAAGTGTGAATTTACAAAATCATCAAATCTTTTTTGATTAATTGATTAATTCATTGTTGAAATTAAAATCAAGTCAAAAGTTCGGCTTGTAATTAACCTTTAATCTTTCTTACTTTGTGTTCTTGCATACAAATTTTACTAAATTGTGGATAACTCAAAAAATTACTAAAACATGATAATATGTTAAAAAGGACCAGTTAAAAGGACCACAAATATACTTTGCAAATTTGTAAAATTACAATTGAATATTATATTGAATTCGAAATAGCTTATCAGCTTATCTTATTCTACACATAGATTGTATTTAAAGATATTAATTATTATATAATAATAACTTCGCTTTATCGTTGATTTTATGAATTTATGAATGATTAATAAAAATAAACAAATCTATATCAGCTATAGAACATTAGATTATTATTATTTTTCCATAATATAAGACTAAAAACATTAAATATAATAATTATTATTAATTTTTCATAAGAATGAATCTTTTCTGGAAAATTGATAATCTCCATAATATTTGTTTAATAAAAGTTTTACACATATATCTGCAAAATTTGCTTTTTAGTGCATTCAGTAGTCGGCTTCATCTTGCCCCTTTGCTTTGATCAGCTGCTAGGTCTGCTGACTAATTGCGAGCAATTTGGCCATTTACATATGCCCATTACATATCAATTGTGCATGTAGCTCGACTCTGACTGGTTACAGAGTGGGGCCAAGCCCTTCGATAAACACTTGTAACAATTATGAATCATAATCAAAAAGGTAACAACACTGGGTACTCTCTTAACTTAACTGTGGCAAAAGCGAATGTCATGCGACCACAAAATAAGAAAACCTGTTGGTCGATAGCCGCATTTAGACCCATTGTCTCCACAAACTCTGACAATTTGACTGTAAGCCGCATGTCTACATGATTTGCCTATTAACGGTAGTGCCATTGTATAGGCCAAGGATGATTCATCATCAAATGCAACCACCTCGTGGTGGGTCTTGGCCAGTCGCTGCTCTGCATGCTCAATGAGCCTACTTCTAATGAGCCGGGGCTTGCCTTAAGCTTCGGCCAAGTTACCGGGATGCTTTTGTCTATGCTGCCCCCTTTCCTCTCATCTGGAAAACATCGCAGACGACGCTTTGTCTGTTGCCGCAGCCTCAGCTTTTCACGCTTCATTATGCGCCTTTGAAAGCATCTCTTACTACCTGACTATGTATCTGCTGGTCCGTTGCCCTCCTTTCCTGCCTTCAACTGTCTGCCGGTCCTTTGTTTGTCCTCATCGTAGGACGAGATGGAACATTGAGTTATTGCATATTGCTGCAAACTTAAGAGCTGTGCTGTAAAATCTCATCACAGACAATGGGCTTCAATCAGGGACCAGCTGCCACATGAAGCAAGTGTCCCGACCAGTAATCAGCTTTTTTCCTTATTTTTTGGGGTCGAGCTCATAAACAATCGTTTAATTGGAATTATGTTTAAATATAAACGCCTTTTCTAATGAAAAACGAGCCCACAAAATAAAAGACTAAAGATTTTCGCTTTATTTTATTGGCTTTATCGCTTCAGCTATTTCCGCTGCTGTTGGCCGTTAATTTGAAGCTCACGCGCGAGAGTTCCAAAACCGAACCAAAAACGATTCAACCGATCCCAATAATTAGAAATCAAAGCCGGTTCTCAAACACACACTCTCACATAACATACACAAAGGCGACACAACGCGACGATGTTCCTAAACTTGTCTACTTTCGTATTCCAAAATGTTATCACGAACGATGCTCAAATGGTCAAAACCGCACCGCTGCGTGGTACAAGATTGTTATTTTTTTTTTATTCTTTTAGCCCATTTCAAGCCCGTTTACTGTGGCTGATGATTGATCTTATCGCGCTTCGCAGCTCGTGAGTCATCATAAAAAAAAAACATATAAAAACAACCAAGAACAACATCTTCTTCAGCAGCCGCCGTCGCAAGTTGTTAGCTGTTTTGTACTTTATGGCCTGGACAGGGGTTTAAGTTCATAACTCAATGCGGTCGCTTCATAAGCTGCGTGCGATCTGTGACTTTCCACAGAACGGGTCGGACTGGTGGCCCACCGCAAAGGCCGTTCGGTGGCACAATGGGATAAATAAAAAAATTTGTTGCAAAAATGTTGCAAATTATAATGTGTAAATTAGTCTTTGCACTTTTAAAATTTAAATTAGGTACAACTAAACCGTGGGATAAGCCAAGTCTACAAACAAATTTTAATAATAATTTTAATGTCTTATTTAAATAAGCTTTGAATTTTGAATTTTAAAATATATGGAATAAATCAAGAAAGTTTAAAAATATTTGGCCAATACCTACGTCTAACTTAAAAGTCTTTGGAATCTCTAAAATACGAATTTAATATTAAATAAAATTAATTGTGAATAGTACATTTGTTTATTTTTCTTGCGAAGCGAAAAACAGTTAAATTTATTTAAAATAAACATCTTAACAGTAGATGCAACAAATTTAATTAAAAACCTTTTTGTCAAGAGATAAATTTACTGTCAGTTTCCACTGTACAATGACATCGTTGTCGTTGTGTTTCCTGGTAAAATGTGTAACTGTAAAAAAGCTGCCAAACAATTGTGCCGCCCAAAATGATAAATTGTTTTGGACCTTGACTTGACTAATTTCCGATTTTAATAAAAATTTCACCAAATCAAAATTCCATTGAATCTGTCATGCATATCGTACCCATTGCTCGGTATAAATTGCAACTCCTGTGGTGCCTGTGGTGCACACATAGGCGAATGGAGGAGGCCTGCAATGAGTGAATGATTCAATCGCTTTGGCATCCGCCCAGTATCCGGTAAGCATTACAGTTGCACAAAGGCGCACTCTGCCACAAGCCCAAAACCTTCTGTGGCAATCTTTTTTGGGGGCGTTGCGCACTCATCGCTCAGGAATTGCGCAGGCTGCGCTTCTGCTTCTGCGTTAGCCATGGATATAAGCTCTTGGACATGGGCATGGACATGTTTGTAGACATGGATCGAAAAAACAAATTCAGTCACCGCAGGCGTTTCTTGTCTGTGCTCTACTGGCTGGCGAGGAGCCGCCTTCTTCCTGTGCTAATTGCGAGCATGTTGCATGTGCCGCGTGCATTTTTATGAATGAACATTTTTTTTAAGCCGCTGGCATTTTCCCACACCCTCAAAAGCTTTAAAATTACCAGATGCGCTTCAGCTCTTAGATATCCTAACACAAATTCACACACATACAGCGCTGTTTTATCTTCACACTCCTCCTCATTCATGCGTTAACAAAAAAGTATAAATTTAATAAATGCGGCAAATAATAAAAAAATTTAAAAAAAAATAAAAAAATTGGCTCGCCCGAGCAGGGACTTGAACCCTGGACCCTTGGATTAAAAGTCCAATGCTCTACCGACTGAGCTACCCGGGCACTTGCAACTCAAGGCGCTGTGAGCGCCTATGAGCTAAGCAAAAGAGCGCGAGTTGTGCTCTCAGAGCGATTACTGTGTGAGAGCGTGTGTGTGTGTGTGTTGTTTTTGTTGCTATCTCGCTCTTGCGCACATGTGCCGCCATGTGCAGACGTTTATAAATAACATTCAAGACGAAAAATGTGCTTACACACACTTATTTGTATTTGGTTTGTTGTTTTTGTATTCTAAATATTTATATTAATAATCTGTGGTATTATTATCGCATGCGATAAATTTCATTAGAGATTAGCAATGAATTCTGAATGACTTTTCTCACATGATAGCAAATAAATGATTAATTACAGGTCTGGGAATAGTAAAAGCATTTCTAAATAAAGCTAATTTAAATAAAATACTAATTGCTATTTTTAGTGTGAATTAAAAGGCTAACAATATTTAATTTAATTTTTTAAATCAACCCTACTTATAGTATAAAACAAATTTGTTCTTAAAAAAGAATTAAAGGGTTACAAATATAAAATATACACTTCTTAACCAAGCAACATTTAATAAGATTAAAGTTTGTTTTCAAATATGACCTTATTAATAACACTTAATTTTCAATTCTTAAACAAGCAGACTTTAAATAAAAAAAAAAATGTTGTTAAATAGACATTAAATGGTTAAATAAACTTTACTTACATTTCTTAATCCACGAAACTTTAATAATATTAAATGTTTGTTTTTAAAGTAGAATTAATGAATTAAAAATAAATAACTGGCACTTAAGATATTAATTACACAAAAGTATGTATTATTTACTGGAACTTAGTAAGTTAAATTGTAAAAAACCATAAAATATCTGTAGATGAAATCAAAAATCTTTAAAAATAATATTGCATCATTTAATAATAATATAATTGTAATTTCAAAATTCAAAATACCGTACAGAAAAATAACATTGTTTCAAATTAGTAATTGTAATATCCAAGTGCATTATATTTGGTTTATTTCTTGGCCGTTGTAAAATATCCAGTGAACGACCTCCGCCGCGATATTGTAGCTCATGAAATGCATTTATCAAAACATAAAAATAAACACAAATTGCTTCAGAAATAGACAAAGGCAACGCGGATCGTTCATCGGTCTTCTCGATGTGCCACACGAAGAAAGTATTTAAACAGCTAACCAAGCGAAGTGTACGAGACCCAAGACCCGGGACCTGGGACTGGGGACCTGGAACTTGGGTTGGCTTGGACTTACCATCTAAGAATACCTATGCGTAGGGGTATTTTCCACAGCTGTCAAGAAGAGCACTCGCATGTAATTAAGGTGAGGGTTAGGGAATTTGGTATTTGGAATCGTTGTTATAGAGGTTTTGCCTTTTTGACTGACCTTATGACTGACAATTTCCTCTGAGCATTTATAACTTTGCTGCTGTCTTCCCCCTTACGTTCTCTTTACCCTTACCAATTTTACCATTCAATTATGCCCTCTTCTCCATTTACGTCTCCTCCACCTCCACCTCCTCATTTGCTGCAGCACAAACATTCTCTCACTTTTGGCTCTTTGTCATTTTCCGGCCTTACACAAGTTTTCCATATGTTTGTTTAATACATTTTAAGCGCTTTTTAAGCGTTTTAAGCAGTTATCTTATGTATCCGACAGCATGTGGCAGACGGGTTATGTGAGGGGGTAAAGGGGTTAAGGGGAGGGCCTAGAGCACACCTTTTTTTGCTGATTGATCAGCTGTGTGTGTGTGTGTGTCTCGGATGTTATCTGCGGCTCATCTTTGAGTTCGATTTTCCATTTTTATTTTTTTCGTTTTCTATAAATTTAATTATTGAGATTTTGTATGAACTTTTTTTTATCCAAAGGCGTTGCTTATCTTTAATTTTATCGCCAACGCGCGCTTTTGTTTTTCCCAGACTTTGAAATCTGATGATGATGATGATGATGATGATGATAATAATAGATCACTTGATGATCGTTAGACGAGCATGTATCCAAAAATTCCAGCGAAAACGCAGTTCATGCTTGGGCGGCCTTTCCCAGGACGCAGGTGGGGGGCTAAATTATAGCGTAGGCTTTTAACAAAAAACACACACACACATATTTATACAATGCAAATTTCTACAAAAGACTTGACTCGAATGGAAAAGGAAGTCATCAAGGCGGCCTTCATAGGTAGAGATACAAGATACATGCCTAGATACAGACAGGAAGAAGCATAGACAGAAGACAAGCGAGTGGACATGACTCAGCAGCTATTCAAAAGATACGAAAATGTTTTCAACGCCAAATTAATTACACTGAGAAACTGAAAATGCAACACAAATGTTGGCAGTCAAGCATGTCCTTTGATGTGAGAATCCAACACAAATTATGCATATGAACAAAAATGTTTTCCAGTTTCATTTTCATTGGAAAAATGCATGTTTGCTGTTGCGCTGTATTTACATTTGTGAGAAATTAAAATTTATTGCTCTGACTATGGCGGCTAATGACCTCTACTCCTACCCCTACCCCACCATATGTCCATCCCAACCCATGTCCAGTCCCGTTTCATTGCCGTGAAATTGAAAAGCCATTAGATACATTTGGTGTACGCATGAATGTATCTTGTATCTGGAAGTACTTCAGCTGTTGTTGGTGCTTTTTTATTACAGTTATAATTTATTTGAGACAATTTTTCAATCATACAATCGCTGCATGTGGTCAGGCGGCATAAGAAGCGCCTGGAGGGGCGTTATCAATCATGCAACGTCTTGTCGTTCCCATTTCCCATTGTCATTTCTACTACGTGAATCAATCGACAGACTCAAGTTCCAGACTTTGCACTCGTCACATTCGTTACGCATCTCAAAAGCGTCGGCATTTGAACATGCCTCACATACAACATGCAACATGCAACAACGCAGTTTGGTTTCCATTAATCAACATTGATACTTATGTTGCACTCGCCGTTCGACACTTGAGGTGAAGACTCTCCTCCATTCAGTTCAAGTCGAAAGTTATTTGATTCTCCTATGCTATGCTGAATTGCCTCATTAGCTACACATTAGTGCACATTATTTTTAATTCGTGGGAGGGGTCGTTCCCCTCGATCACTTCTAGGGAAAATACTTATTTACTTTTCTCAAGAAGAAAATGTGTCACTGAATAAACGTTATAGATGTCTTGCACTTGACAGGGACAAGTTTATTGTTTGGATAGAATTTTTCTTATTAATATTTCATTTGTGTTTGGTATTCAAAAAAAGGATTTTTGTATGCATTTATATGCATATTTAGTATTTAAGTATTTTGATTATTTTATTAATAATTCTCAATTATAAAATTTCTACATTTTTATCTTAAAACATTTCTCTCCTTTAATTCTCAATTATCAAGTAAACACTAATAATGTATATTCATATAATTTGTAATTATTTAATTTGTAACCTTCTCTTTTCCGAAAATTTCTATCCTATATTGCTTAATTATTTAATATCTATATGCATTGTTTGAATAAGTTTTTGTTTTGTTTAATATCAGCCATAATTCTCTGCTATTAACTATGTAAGTAGTTAGTGTTTAAATATTTTGATTATGTTTTATCAATTTCAGCTTAAGATCTCAATTATATAAATTTTAACCTTTTCTTCTCAAAATATTTTTCTGCTTAGACTCTCATTTTCTTTTTCATTTTTGAACTATTGTAGTCTTAATTGATTTATAGTGTATCAACATATCGTTTTGTATTTTATTTTACTATTCATCCCCTTTTTTTGTCCTTACACAATCCTTTGGAAAATTGCATCCTTCATTCATTTCATTTTTTTTTTTTTTTCATTTTTCTAGACATATTTCCGCCTTTTTTTCTCTCACTCAACCATTGAATCGCAATTTTCACTTAATTATTTTCCTTTTTCTTGCATTCCTTGACTACCTGTCGTCGCTTTGCTTTGACATTTCTTTCAATTATATGCAGGTGTTCCCAATCCCAGTCTCAGTCCCTGTTCCAGTGTCAAGCTCTGCCCTACCACTTACCCATTTTCATTTGCTTTTGCCAACACTTTCAACTCGTTTGAGCCACGTTTCGTGTTTCAAGCTGTTGTCCTTTGGCATATTGTGTTACTCTTAAGTATTCCTTTCTTTTGTGCGAGTGACGCGGAAATTGCAGTGCAACTTTAAACGACAAGTGGAAGAAAAAAGGGTCTCTTTTCGGCATGGAGTTTCAAAATGTCTACAAAGACTCTTAACGTCCTGTTCCAATCTAATTAAAGGTTATTGCAAATTATATTTATGCAGTTGATCTCCATCTCCTAAATATTATTATAGTCAGAGTGCTATGACATAATACTATAATAAGTGAAATTGGCGAAGCATTCGAAATTTTTTCACCCATTAATTCTTATTAATTAATAAACAGATAAATATTTTTTCAATCCAAGAAGTTGTATTACCGAAATCGTATTTATTGATAAATCTTTAAAAAGTTGAACAAAATGTTTATAGAAAAGATACAACCAAAATATCTCAATAAAAAATCGAATGTAAAAATGTTCTGCTTCTCATTGTCAGCTGCGGCTGTTCGTTGATTGACAATCGGTCAATCAGTCGGCGATTACAACTTTGTTAGCTATTCTTACAGGTATTGTTTGTTTAACAACTTCAACACTAGTTTAGCTAGAATCACGCCCTTTGAACTGCCCTCCTTTAGGCCCTAAAGCAAAGGTAAGAGTCGACTGCAGACTGCACTTAAAGGCAGTTTGATTAATGTTGCATTAATTGACTTTCACTGCCTTTCGATTTCATTGTGCCCCAGAATATTTCGGATAATTATGTTCAATTTTATTTACGTTTTTTTTTTTTTGTAATTTGGCAAGCATGGATTTTGAAAGGTCTCCAGGTTAGTAAACCCGGTTCTTCATTCTGCTTAATTGCAGTCAATTTTCTGGCTGCGTTTTCAGTGTAAATCATAAGCAGCTGTGAGTTTTATGTAGACGTTGCAACGCGTTGTTGCCCTGGGGCAACCCACTCGTTTGCCGTTTATTATTGCCACATGTCGCGTTTGCCAATTTGCAACACATGCAGCAACAGTGCCACACATGGAGTGGGGTATAAGAGAATGAATCTCTTCAGTTCATTCACCCACAGTCGGCCGACTAAAACTTTTGCCATGATTCTCAACTATGCCACACACACACTGACACACACACAGTCACAACTTTGCCATCATTTTTATTCACATTTCCCATTTAGCATTTATCATTTCCATTTCAATTGCTAGTTGCCAGTTTTTAGTTCTCAGAGTTTTGCTTTATGCTCTATTCATACTATATAGAAAGTGGCACGACATGGAAATCATGACATGCAGGAAGCGTCAGAACCTTTGACGATGTTGTAACAACTTACATCAGACCAAGCCAGGACAGCCGCCGCCGGATGTTGTCATTGTAATTGTGATGGCTTTCCTTTTGCTTTTCTTGTCCATCTCAACCCCACAAACTTAACCACCCATTTTTCCATTCATTCGTCAAAAGTTGACAAATACCAGAAAATAAGTTATTGGAAAGGCCGTCAACTGACTTAAAATAACTTCCAGCTAGGATCAAGAAGTATGACCAGTTAGAATGCAGGAAAGTCAAAAACGTTGGAATAAATAGATTACAAAAATAAACAATTATGTATCTACTAAATACTATATTGAAAATCAGTTTACAATATAAGTATTAAACTTTCACAAACTTGATGATTTCGATATTGTGAACTGTGAGAAGCCTTTATATAAATGGACAGGTAAACTTTTAAAAATAAATAAAATATAGATATATGTACCTAAAGGGGGTACGATCTAAAATCTTGAAAGCCTGAACCATTCTTCAGAAAATAAAGTTAAGAAGATAATAAAGAACTCAAGACTCGAGTGGCATAAATATTTTCAATGTTTGTACATTCTGGCTAGTGATAAAATCTGCCTTAATTCTAAAATAATCCGTTCATAATGCTTAGAATCTTTAAATGCCTTCAACTCTTTGAGATTTCTCTTATTCTAAAAAGATTCATGTGCTAGTTTTATCCCACTTACTATGCTATTATCCCAACAACTTTAAATAATTTCTCGCACAATTTTCATCATTATTATACTATACATACATACATAAATACAGAGTGCGTATTCTTCCGTTCTTTTAAACTTTTTCTCAAATTAGCGCCAATTGAGAATGCTCGTGTGTATCTCAAGTGCGTTTCAATTTCAATTTCAATTGCCTGTCAAGTTGATTCTCGTTTTTTATGTGCTACTTGAAAAAAAGCATTTTTATTTCGATTCGCTTTTCTTTCGTACTTCTTCCTCTTCTATTCCTCTTTTTTTTGTTAGCTCTCCCACATGCTTTAGACTTTGTTTTGGCTTTGGCTTAACCCAAATAATTGTTGACGTTTTATGTATAATTTTATGTACTTGCCGTTGTTGTTTTTTCAAGACTTGAAAAGCCAAAAGGAAGTTCAATTTTTTTCTTCTCTTCTTCATTATTTTTGAGAGTGTGTGCATACATACATAGCTACCCCCTGTCCCTGTCCCTGCCCTGATTTCTTCCTCCTCTCTAAAGTGTTTTTTCTTTATTTACTTATTTTTTGTGTAGAGTTTTTTTTCTTTCTTATTTGAAATCGCTGCTTGTTTATTTGAGGTCTTTGTGTCAACTTTGTTGCTGTTGTTGTTGCTTAACTTTTTTTTATGTTGTCGTCGTTGTTGCTTCACTTTTGTTTAGATCTTTGTTGGTTTCTTTCAGGTTGCTGCGATAAGCCAAAGGGGTTAAGCGGCATCGAGACGACGTGCTTATCTCTCGCTTTTCACTCGATGACGCCACGCTGCGTGTGTTCCACAACAGATTAAGACCAAAGTGCGCCTAACCAAAAAAAAAAAAAGAGAAGAAAAAGAAAAAAACAGTTGGGAGAATCTAAAGAAATTACATTTGGGCTTTCTTCAAGGCCCCGTCAAGTCAATTAGGCCAATTATGTTGACTTAATTGAGCTTGCAGCAAAGCTTGCAAAGTGTGCACAATTGCGGCAGTTAGGCTTCCTCCCCTGCCACGCCCACATCCGTCAGTGCCACAGCTGCCACACGTGCACAAATTACCCTTGCCCCATTGTTGTAATAAGGACAAGGCAGCCAGGACAACGCCAAGTGGAATTTCAGGCCAGAAACGACAAAAAAAAAATGAGTTGAGGAATATTTCGGTTGCACTTTATTATACGACGCCTCTTCACAAGCCAGTTCCATTTCTTTTTTTTTGCTTTTGGGCGGAACAAGGATATCAGGGGGTTTGTTATAATGGTTTTTCAGTGCATTCTATGTAATTTCAACAGACCGTTATTGGGTTTATTTTGGCAAGCGCTTCACATATGAATTTTAACTGGTTTCTAGGGTTCCTGAGTTTTTTTTAAAAGTGCAATACTCAGTTATGGTGACATTAACTGTTTATCTACCATGGTTAATAAAAACTGTCTTTAATGTTTCTTACGCTATATGCGTTATTATGTGATTCGCTTTGTAAGCGGTTAAATATTTCATGCTTAAACATTGGTTTAATTATAACAATCTCCCCTCTGTTAACCTTTTTTCATTTTAGTCACTTTTCTATACCTATATTTTTTACCTAAATCTTGATTCGATACAATCTTGCGAATATTTTCATATATTATTTTTCATTTTTTCTACTCCGTATACTTTGAGAACATCCTGGATATTTAAAGTAGAATTCATCTATCTGGTAAAATCTAAAAAGTAATATAAAGAATAGAATAGGCTTATTCTATATCCTTAACGACTATTCTTTACCATCAAAAACCAAGTCTTTTTCACTTTCCCTGTCTTTGTCTTCTATTTCTTCAAGTCATCTCCATTTTCCCAATAACAACGCTACAATTTTTAGGTTACCCTTTTTTATTTTACAACCGTTTTGTACTTATTTCCCTAATCTTTTCTCTTTTCTCTTTTCTGTACTTTCAGCGTCGTCGTGAACGTGGCCGCATTAATCTGAAAGGTGTTCGCCTTGTGGAGGAGGCGACAGTCAACGGTGAGGGCGGTGATCCCTTTGCCCCGGATGTGAGTAGCTCCCTTATTATTGATTATGGTTTCGATATCGATATCGATTAATATTAACTCAATCTTACCCAACCAATTAACAGGGTTACCCATTTCAAGTGGGCTACTGCGAGTCGACAGCCGCACAGCAACAGCAACAGCAGCAGACGGGGCAGCATCAAAATCTGCAGCTGCTGGCGGGCAACGGAGGTGAGGGGCAACTGGTGGGACGAGCGGTGCCACAGTACACGCTCTACGTGATAGCCAACAGCGAGAAGGAGCGCAGCGAGTGGATACGCGCCATACGACAAGGTAAGTGAACCACCACCAGCATCATGATGATGATGACCCCAAAAGAAAAAAAGCACTTTTCGGTACACTGAAGATTTAATACTCTTGTTGATTTTAGAAAAAGTTGCTACAAAATGTAAAAAAAAAACAACACTATATATACAACTGGCTAGTTTGGTTGAAATATATAGGAAAAACAACGGACCTATTACTCCTAGGATATATTAAGTTGTCCATTAAGAAAAAAATATCGGTAATTACAAAATTTGTGAGATTATTTAAGATGTCTCTCAACTTTTTTTAACTCTAAATGTAGACTTTTAACTAACTATTCCTTTGAAATCTATATGATACAGTAATCCGATCCATCAGTATCCGACAAGGGTTCTATCTATAGTACAGCTGAAAAAAGGATCATTACAATGTATTATCAAGATAGCTTCAAAGCTTAGAATAGATTGCATAAAACCCAGATAGACATGCCAATATCCAATCGTTTCATTTTTCAAATCAAATTCAAGGGGTATACCAAGTCTCTTAACTGCGCAACAAATGTCTTGAAAAAAGTATAATACCATATGATAGAGTATAAGAAGAGCTACAGATGCCACAGATGTTGCCGATGTTACAGCTGCCAATCGCTTGGTACACGATAAGCCATCAGACCAGACAATGCTTAACCCAAATCTGTGAATCGAAAACTTTATTGATGCTACTCTAACTCATTCCTTTTCTCTCTCTTTTTTTCTATCTCTCTTTTATTTGACAGTGTGCGAGGACAGTAATACGCCAAAGTCGTATCGTTATCATCCCGGTCTCTGGTCCGGCAAGAAGTGGAGCTGTTGCAAGTGATTAGCTCGTGGCACCTTTGGATGTCGTGCTGCAACTCATTGGCGGGAGGCCAACAATAATCCAAGTAAGAACATAAATGTTGATACTACGGGTATGGCTATAAAGCATACGGCCAATAGTTTCTCACTTTGCGTATAACAATAGTCTACATTTAGTTTATGCTCCTCCAGATCATGTCCGCTCTCAATTTCCTTGGGATTGCGACGTCTTTGAGGCATTTCGAGACAAAGTCTTTATACAAATTTGGCCGATTTTTAAAAATACTGAAAACTCCAATGTGTATTTATAGTTTGAACAAACGAGGAAAACAGACAGACCCGGCAGAGGGCAACCATGTGGAATTGTTGAACTAAGGGGGAAGAATTGTTTTTGTTTTCTTTTCGTTTGTTAGACCCAGTACTTTAAAAAAGTACAAATGGGTCTATTAAGTTTGTGCAAAAAAAATGTGCGTAACAGGCAGAAGGAGGCGTGGCAGACCCCATAAAGTATATATATTCTTGATCAGCATCAACAGCCGAGTCGATATAGCGATGTCCGTCTGTCCGTCTGTCCGTCCGTCCGTCTGTCCGTCTGTCCTCTGTCTGTCCCTTTTTTGAACACCTATATCTCAGAGACTATAAGAGCTAGAGCCACCAAATTTGGCATGAAGGTTCATCTGTTTATCGCATTGATGAAGTTTGTTTTAGAATTTTGCCACGCCCCCTCCGCCCCCGTAAATTTGAAACAAAATTTCAAAGTCGAATAACGAAAGCACCTTTAATGCTAGCGATATGATTTTTTTCACACATGATAAACTTTATAGTCCAATCCTGTCCTGAAAGTTTTATCCGGATCGGATAATAAACGGATAGTATACGGCTGATCGAAATTTCGAAAATATGAACACCTAGATCTCAGAGACTATAACAGCTAGAGACATCAAATTTGGTATCTAGGTTCATATATATCTCCCATTGATCAAGTTTGTTTTAGATTTTTGCCACGCCTCCCTCCACCCCCGGAAATTGAAATACAAAATTTCGAATTCGAACTGAAGGAGCCCCTTTAATGTTAGCGACTTCATTATTGGTATATATAATATACACTATGGTCCAAACCTGTCCAGAAAATTTCATTCCAATCGGATGATAAACACGGAAGTTATTCAACTAACAATGTTAAAGGCAAAAGGAAGAAGAAGAGACGTTAGCGACCTCTGTGTTTATTAACTTCTTAGTGGCGCCATCTATTGTTTGGTACGCATTATTGAAGAACAATCAATAGTGAACGGTTTGCACTCAAAAAGTACTGGGTCTCCTACTGTCGAGCTTGCTCCACTGTAGCTTACTGTATTTTTTTGTTTTCCATTGCTTTTGGCATTGCAACATGTGGCGATAAAGTGTGGCAAGCATTCGCCATGGCTAGGGAAGCTGTTCAGATTTCAATTTCATGGCCTGAGCTTTCACCTCTCATAGAGGAGGAGGAGAGAGGCAGCGAGGGAGAAGGCATTCATTAGGCACGGCTGAGCCTAATTGAGGCATCGGTAGCTGGAGAGGTTTCTATTCTTCAGCCTAGAGAGGAGCGACTGTCGTGACACGAAAACGAAAATGTTGTTTAATATTGTTTGACTTGTAACATTTGCTTGTCCATCATTTGTGTCCATCTCTAAAAGAGCTGGAAGAAATCGATGAACAATCGATTTAATCAATGTTCTACTTTTAAAACAGAAATGTGTGCCTGAAAACCGATTCATAAAATTTAACTTTTGCATTTGAATTTGTAATTTTCCTTATGTGCACTATGCATCGATTAAATTGATATTTTTCTTGAAACTAATCGAAATTATTGATAGTAGCGTACGCCGATGTTTTTCTTTGAGATCAATCGAAATAATTGATATTCGCGAACATCGGTTTTTTCATTTGGTCTCGTGTTTTTCAAGTTCTATCTCCAATGTCAATGATCACCTCTTCAACGGGCTCAGCATTCCCCTCCCAGATCTCCCCCTAGCTCTTACCATTTCCAGCTCCTTCTGCTAACTGACTTTTCACACATGTTTGCCATTCGCAGCGCTTTTCATTCTTTCCTGTCGCCTTGCGCAATTTGACACATTGTCGTCTCTCCTTTCCACGTCGAGTGGCACATCCACACGTACATACATACATACATACGTGCGTGCCTCGAGTGAATGCTGCAACCGCTGCTGCTGGTTGCAACTTGGGGTGATGTCTCGTTTTCCTAAGCTGTTAATGAGCAGAAAGCATCTGAAAGATGTGCAGATACTTTGCACAACTTGGCAGCGCTTTGTGTGTGGCCGGAACAAACAAAAACAAAGTCGACGCCGGTTTGCTTACGTTTGGTTTGTCTAATGCTACTTGCCACCTTGCCACCTGGCTCTTGCCACTTGGCCTGCCTGGTCAACTTTGGGTCGGGCTTTGGGTTATATCGACTGCTTGCGATTTCCAAGTATTATGACTACAGCAGCAAACAATTGAGAGGCGGAGTAGCTTTTGATGCCATTGAGCATCTGAACTCATGATTCACTGCCGCAATAAACATTACTTATCTACATTTGTTGTGTTTGTTCTCGCGTGATTGCACCTCATAGATCTATCACGATAGCAACAGCTGTACTTTGTGCCGAAAGAGTATACTATATAACGAGAAGTGATTAAGTATAAATATATCTATAAGCAAATAGCTGAGATACTGATCAATTGTTGTAAAACACTCATAATAGCTCAGAATATTTTGTTAAAAACTGTTTCCAAATATTAGAGCTCACAATCAGTAGATATTGATATTTTAGAAATCTTTAGTATTACTATGTTAACGTTATAAGTGAACAATTTAGAGTAATTAATATACATAATATACATAATATGCTTTGAAATATA
Organism: Drosophila neotestacea; assembly: GCA_035044365.1. NCBI lineage: Eukaryota > Metazoa > Arthropoda > Insecta > Diptera > Drosophilidae > Drosophila > Drosophila neotestacea. The sequence continues at coordinate 743,593 of JAWNMD010000095.1, forward strand.
TTTTGCTTCTTTACGAAAACTGGACTGTTCAACAACAAGATATGTTGAACAATACTACATATTAAATGAAAATCCATTGATTTACTAATCAGTTGTGAAATGTCTACATAATTTATCTTTAATTAAAAGTCCTACGAAAATATTATACTTCAACAACAAGTATTATTGAACACTGTTAAGTGGAAGCTTGTGCGAATATCAGTGAATATTTATAGAAGCGTGAATAAGTCAAGATAAAAAGTTAATCTTTAACAATTTAAAATACTACAAAAGATGCTAATTAAATCTGTTGTTCTTCAGCAATCTCTATTAGCAATCATAAATAATGAGATATAACAAACTTTAACAACGTATAATTATAAGTTGAAATTTTCACGAGTGTAATACTTATACGAACTAAATTATAAGATACTTATCAAATCTTGTATCAACAACAATCTCCTACACCTCATCACTCTATAAGACATTCTTTAGTTATAAACCCCGTCACATAATTAGATTTTTCGCTTATTTAACACATTCGAGTTGTATAATTATCAGAAAATATGAAACACATTTCTTGTCCAATTATACTCGCTCATCCTTTGTCCTGTGGAAAAGACCCTATCCAAATATTTCGACTAGACGACAGCTGCATTGTCGTAGGAGAACACTGGAAACTTTTCCCATCATGTCAAGCAATTACTTAGCTCCCTCCCTTGTCAAGTTGATTTCGATCAAGACAACATTTGTGTCATCAGATTAGAGACATGCACTCTGAGTTCCCTCCATGTATCCATGTATCTCTCTCTGTCTCAGTCTCAGTCTCATTGTTCCATTGTCACTGGTTGCTTGACAGTTTTTTGAATATTAAAGTCTACCCTTAAGTTGTGGCAGGAACATCCACATCCATTCGAGGCGTCACATTAAGTTGCCGTTAAGTCTGCGATTTCGGCAAGTCATTGGACACGATCTGTTGTTACTGATGCGAAAATCAGGTCGCCATCATCTTCATTTATCAGCAAGAGAACAAGGAAAGTGTGTTGCCGACGTAGATGTGGATGTACGACCTCGGGGCTTTTTTTTCTTTTCTTTTTTGGAAGCTGTCAGTTGCCGTTACAATAAATTAGCCTGTCAATGGGTGCAATCTCTTTACCACAAGGCTACGCCCGCGCACTCAACGAGTGCATAAAAGGCCAATTCCAAGCTCCCGAATTGTGGAACTCTTCTTTCTCCCTACCAGTTGAAAATAATTATGGCTTCATCCTTTGCTTGGGGTGGAGTATTGTGAATGGAGGGGGAAAAAAGGGGAAAGAGGAAGACTGACTTTCGCCGCGTGTCTGTTTCATGAGCAACGCTCGCTTCGAGATTGTAATTAAAAAGAGACTACAGATATCAACAGCTAGTCAGTGTTTTACGATGCCGTTGCTCCACCCCGACTTTCCCCGCCCCGTTTCGACTCCTTGTCTCCACGCACACACACACACTCTGACACACACACACACACACACACTTGTCAAGATTTATGCCCCTCTTTTTAAGTGCTTCGAAAATAGTTTCATGTCTGTGATTATCATCTGGATTTTTTTTGTTTGTCTCTGAGCGGGAATGTTCATAAAACAAGCTCGTCTCTAATAACAACACACAGAACAAAGACGCACTATAGTCAAGTATCCGAAATAAAAGAAATAAAATTAAAATAAATAGAAAGAAATAATAAAAAAAAAATAAGTTATTAAAGGAGATTTTCTATTAGTTTTGAAGGGATCGGTTCGGTTTCCATCTTTTCTCGCTTGCAGTTTTTTCTCCTTCTTCGTTTGGTTTTTTTTCGGACACCCCCGCGGAGTTGGAGTTGCCAGAGTTCCTTGAAGTTGAAACTGGTTTTTTCGGTTTCAGTTTTGGTTTGTTGTATCCGAAAAGCCAGTTCGATATTTAAGAGCGTCGTCTGGGTTGCCGAAAGAGCGAAATTGGTAACTTCAAACTGGTTTTTGCCAGGCCAATTGTTGTGCTGGCTGTTGTGTGACTCCGTGTGGCTCAAATGGGAAAAAGTAAACAAAAATTGTGTCTAGTGTGTGTTGTGTGTCGTGGGGCACGTGCAATGAACTTGCTCAGGACGAGGGTCTTAAGCAGCAACATCATCAGCAGTGATGCCAACTACTTGCGATAAAAATAGGGCAAATTGATCAGAAATAAACGGAGAGGATTTAAACTGGAAAAAATAAAAAATCAGACAAGCGGTGTTTATGAAAACTGTTGAATTGTATTGAATATTATTATTCGGAAACTACTTATATGTAATGATATCATTATTTACACAGATTTCATTATATAAAAATAAAACTCAAAATTACTTTTATTTGAATCTTCATTTTGAACCTGTTTCTTAGTGCGAATTTAATCATTTGCAGAATTTACGAAACAGAATCGCTTTTCGGGTAAGGTGGTCTGAAATTGTTCCTGACTGTAATAGTTTTAAAAAGGACAGATCTATCCGGAAAAAGACTGAATTGTTAACTGATCAACAGCTGCCTAGACTGGATGTTACCTGCTAAAAGGGGGGCGTCTGTTGTCGCTCATCTGATTAATCTGCCTTCTCCCCCCTCACTATCTTTCTCATTGGCATTTAACTTGCGTAGGTTCCTCTAGCCCATTTGAAAGTCACAAATGATTGTAATTAGGAGCTGTTGTTGTTGCTTCTGTTATTTTTGGTGTTATTGTTGTTGCTGTGTCTCCTTCAAAAGCATCGGGTGATTGACCATGAAAAGAGCAGAGCAGAGTAAAGAGTTCAACATTGAACCAAACCCAGAGAGTATCCAAACGTTCTTTTTTGTGCCTTTTCATGCACCTTCGTCTTTGACTGTGCTCGTTCTTCTTCTCCTTCTTGGATGCCCTGCCCACTCGCTTGCCTAAAGTTTTAGGCCTTCCGTCCCCTTCTCCTTGTAGTCACTCTACGCTCTTCTAGATTTACTGTCTCTCTCTTTCGCCAGCCTGCCATGATTAATGATGCGTTTCTGTTGTGATTCGTTCTAAACGTGGGAAATCAGATTCAGCAGCAAACAGCAACAACAACAGCAGCTGCCGCTGGGCGTTGCTTTAAAGCTCTTCTTGTGCTTGGGCTTTCGATGCCGTTCGTCCCTTCCTTCACTCTCCTTTCTTAGGTTTGCCACGCAATGCTTATTTTTGGTTCGCCTTTTACCAATTAATCTTGCGGCCATTTGACAACTGTTTAAGTTCTAATAATCAATGATGATGATAGTTGGTTGTTTAAAATCAATGTTTTTCTTCGAATGTTTGCCTTAGGCCAGACACTAATGTTTGTTATGTAAATTTGCGGCTTGATTAGAACAAAAAGCCAACTAAATGCTTAAGAATTGATAGAAGCATCTAATTTGTCTTTTTGTTATTATTTGTTGTTGCTTGTCCAAATGTTTTTCTAATTGCGCCATATTATTGATAATAGCCAAGTCTCCCTTTTTGGCTGCCAGCCAAAATAAAGTGCACGCTCTCTCTTTCTCCCTCTTGCACTGTTGGCTTATCCAAACACAAGAAAGAACAAAAACTAGCTTGGGGCACTTCCTGCTAATGGGCTCCCTGTGCAGCTGGCAGCGAATTAAACAGCTTTAGAACTTTATTTGTCTCTATTGCATGCTTATTAATTTGCTCTTTTCTTTATCTCTCGTTCTCTCTTTCTTTGTCAGGTACTTATGCAAGTAACTCTAACTGTAATTGCAAGTAGTTATGAATAAGTGTAAGTGTGCTCATTGATTTACTTGCAACTACAAGAAACAAGAACAAGATATATCTGCGAATGTGTGTGTGCATATGTTTAGCAGCAACTGCAATGCGTTCTTGTTGCTTTGATTGCTTTTGTTTATGTACTTTTTCATTCCATATGGCAGCCGTAAACTCCCAAAATGTTGTGCTCTACTCTTTGCTATTGCACACACACACTCACACTCTCTCTGACTTACTCGAAGTCTTCACTCTCTGAGAGGGCTGCGGCTGCACGCCCTCAACTTGTTTTAGCTCCATTCGCACTCACCGACTGCGTCTTCGTTCAGTTGCTTACGAGCCGTCTTTGAGTGCGCAACAGGCTTAAGTCTGACCTGCGCGCGTTGTTTATTTTCACGTCTTTACTTTTATCGTTAGTCGCTTGTCGCGTGTGCCATTCAATATTTGACTTGCCGTCAATTTAAATAGCATTTCGTCGCGATTTTCACATTTCTTGGCGGCACAAGTCGCGCTTTTAATGCCATTTAGGCGAAAAGTAAGCGAGCAGAAAAGAAAGAAAAGAAAAAACAACGCCAAAGTCATGCAATGATAATTGTCAAATAACAACCAGTCAAAGCTAATTGCATTTTGTTAATGAGAAAAACGTGGCGGCAACAAAATGTAAAGCAAAACCAGTAAAACGCAACCCAAAAATAAAAAAAATAATACAAAATAAAATCCTAGTGAAGTTTTCAAGTGGTTCTCCAAGTGTAACACAACAAAATATATATAACAGCAGAAAATGTAAATACACATGCTTACATTCTTCAAATAAATCAATTGCGAATGTCATCTAAAATCATTTGACGCGAAAGTTATTACAATATATTGTAATAGTGTATTACAAATACAGAAAATGAGCGCATCCGATTGCATTTCTAACAGTAAAAGTGGCTTATGTCACGCACACACACACACACACACACTAGCATTTACATATGTACATTGTACATGTCTTTATTGGGCTGGGGGACAATCTGGCAACGCTGCACAGCGCAAAGCTGTTTAACTTGTTTCTTTTTTGGCGTGCGCAGTTTTGTGACTTTCCGCTTTGGGTCTGTTGTTGATGTTGATGGTGTGGTTGTTGTTGCCTTCGTTGTTGTGGTTGTTGTTATTGTTGCTGCTTATTTAACGCGCAACTTCTACAAAACTTAAATCTTCAGTTTCTTCTACTCACAGTTTTTTCTTTGTTAATTGACTTGTTAAAAAAAGGCCGAAAAAAATAGTATTTAAAACTTTCGTGAGAAGACTCTAAAAGGGGAAAAGTGGACTTGGGTTTTAGTTTATTGTTATTTTTATTTTAAGCATCTCTTTGTCTTTTTCTTTAGTCTCTTTTGAGTTGCTTTTATGCTAAGCATAAATCACAAATGTTAATGCCCAACACAAAACATTGGTCTAGGCACGTGTCGCAGAATTCATGGGATAAATCTAAGCAAAATTTAAAATATAAAATCTCTCAAATAACTAAAGTCTGTTGTTTTTGTTTTAATTCTTTTCTGGCAAACCAATTAGTGCCCAGGCGCCTGTGAAGGAATACCTTACTTTAAAGTCGTTATAGCTAACCGTCCTAAGCTATAAGCGTTTTTCTCTTGCAGGTAGCTGCTCATTGTCAGACTTGTCTGAGAAACAACATCAAAAACAATCCCAAAAGCGAATCGTATCTATCCGTTGCCGAAATGTGACCTTTTCATTGTGTAATTCAATATTGTTCTTATGGATATTTTGAAAACAGGATCTTGAATTCTCTTGTTTGCTTTTTCGAATTTTGTTTTTGACTCAATTGCAATTGGTATTTAGTTTTTTTGGGTTTCTTCTTTATCATGAAATTATTTGTTTTGTTTTATTCTCTCTGTTACTGAGGCCAGACACGTCCCAGTCAAACGCTTAAGACTGCTCATCACGTAACGCCAAGTTTGAGAGTGTGTTGAAGCCCATGTATAAGTTTAGACTCTACAGGTACATACATATATTCAAGTCTTCAAGTAGTGTTTGCTCTCTGCCGTTGTTCTCTTGTATATTATCATTTACTGAAAATATAGTATTGTCTTGTAGAGAAGTTTAGATTGTTTTAGGACCATTTGCTCAACTTTCCGACAAGCTTACAGGGTAGATCAGTGTGCAAAATCTTAAGTTTATCTACCGATAAATGAGCAAAATCTCAAGTTTATCTACCGATAAGTAGATAAGTTTATCTACTTGCCGATAAGTGAGCAAAATCTCAAGTTTATCTACCCTGTAAGGTTATCGGCAAGATGAGAAAACGGGCCTTAGATTCACAAAGTCTCCAATGAACTTTTCACAGCCCCCCAAAACTTTCGTTGCATTTTTTTCTGGATTTGTCTTATCTGGCCAAGTATTAAAAGTGCCGTTTTAAATTTCAATAGAAATCAATTAAACTCCAACTCATGTTTTCCTCTGAGAGCTTTTGTATCAAAGAAACTATTGTGTTTGCTGTCTGTTCATAAGAAAAGCCGACCATAAAAAAAGAGAGGAGATCCCCCCATTAAAGGTTGGCTTGAAATTGTCGTTAAAAAGGCAGAAAATAAAACAAAAAATAGATGTACACATAAAATGCACGCACACAATTTGTTTCTGTCTCTTGGCATAACGCAACCTGACCATAAATGACAAGGAGTTACAAATATTATGATACTGCGCTACCGAAGCAAACCCAAAACTGAACCCAAATAACCTGACGGTAATTCTTGGTAAATTCGATTGGCATCTAAAGATCATAAAAGCCAAATGCGTACGTACTCAACAAATGAGCAAACAGTGAGCAGCAAACGATGTTTGGTAATTGGGATAGTTAGGGAATAAGTAGTTAAGAATAGTTAGGATCGTGTATGCGTTTCAAGTGTTTGTGTGTGGTATTTACAGGTATACACCTCCATTAGATACAGATAGATAGATATAGAGAGAGGGGAAGGGAAGGGAGAGACAGACGTTCATTTGTGTGTTAATTATGCATCTTTTGGAAAGAAAAGAGATTTTCACCTGAGCAGCGGAAAATCGACAGGCCAAACAGGCCAAACCACTGCAACTTTGGTTCGTTCGTTGGCTCGTTGGTTGGTTGGTTTCTTGGGCATGGCTAATTTATAATGCGCCAACAACAACAGGCACAGAAGACCCTCTCAGCCATTCCCTCTCCTGCTCCCTATCTAAATCTTTCTTTCCCTCTCTTTTTCGCTCGTTTGTGAGTAGATCCTTTAGCTAACGGTTATTTCGTTGGTACGGCAATAAAAATGTTATTTACTTGTTGTTGTTGTTGTTATTATTGTGGTTTCTCTCCGTCTCTCTGTATCTTTCTTCTCTCATTTCTGCACATCTCAAAGGTTGGCTGCCCATACAAAAAAAAAACAAATCGCCCAAACGAGTTTCTTTAGCTCACATCTATACCTCTCACTCTTTCTCCACCTCTACATCTCCACTTCCATTTTCAATCTTGATCTCTGCCTTTTGCTCTCCCGCAAAAGCTTCACAACTTGTTTACCGTTAGCAATTTACCAAAGAAAATTAACAGACGTGCGCAAAGGAAAAAAGGATGGTGAACGGGGGAACCGAAGGGAGTTACAAAGGGAGTTGCAGTAAAGTAAAATTGCATATTTATTGGCCAGAGCGATGGGTCAAGGTCAGCTACGTGCCCATTTCATTTGGATGACAAGCGAAAGCGATCAAAGAATCCCTCTTTCTCTCTCTCTGTCTCTCTGTCTCTCTCCCTATGCTCTCTTTAAGCCCCTGGCCTCAATGATCAGCTTTGAAAGTCGCAACGCTTGACCGCCTTAAATTTTATTATACGCGATTATTATTATTATTTTGTTTTGTTTTTGTTGTAGTATTTTTTGAGTTTTGCGGATTTGCTTTGTGCACGTTTCTCATGTTGTTGTCTTTTAATTTACTGCCTTTGTTGTTGTCTTTATTGCTGGCCATTCGAATCAGGTCAAAACGGTTGCTTTCTTTCACTGCCACGCCCCTGCACTCTTCTCCTCCAAAAATTTGCATTCACACGCATGTTCGTGCGCTTTCTTCGCTCTCGCGGAAGGTCAAAACAAGTTCAATCAACAATTTAATTCAATCGATTACTATCGGCAGTTTTTTCGTAATAATGCATCAAGCTTGAAAGCACTTTAATCTATGGTCTTTAAAAGGAAGATGGATTGTTGTTTTACTTGCGAATTTCACTTGACTTTTTAATTGCAAATTTTTTGGGTCATAAATCTAGTTCTCACTGTAATTTTTTTTTTAATATAAAAACTGAAAGCACGGCTATAACAAAAACCAGTCAAGAACTTATATTAGGATGCCCCTAATTCGAATAGAAAAGTTCCCCGCAATTAGGAACTCTATCGTAATTATATTTGCACTTTTTTTAAGTTCAAGATCTAAAAACTAAAAAAAAAAAACTTAAAATTTCAATTAGAAATAATAGCTTAAATGTAGATCTTATGTTTTTTGTTGTTTGTTCACTTTAAGGTTGTTCTACGCCCACATTTACGTCAGTTGTAAATTTAGAAAAATTGGCAATTTGCTTATTTTGTCTTCTTTTTGTCTAGCTTCTTATCGACAATCGGTTTGGAGAGTTCATTAGATTTTTGTTGTTTGCTCGATTGAGTTTTGATTTATTGTGTGTGTTGTACAAAGGGAACAACAAGCTGAAATTGATGTTAATTATGCAGCAACAGCAGCTAACTCAAGTCCAACTGTTGGCTCATTGAACTACGCGCCTACAGCTAAAGATACAGATACTTAAACAAATAGTTTCAGATACAGATACAGATACAGAGATACGTAGTTTTGGTTTTTTTTACTCGGATGTGTTTGCTGGGCGCGTTGTGCTGTTCAAGGTTTCTTGTCTCGTCATCATCAACATGATCATTATCTTGATCATCACGATCTTTGTCATCACCATCATCTCTGATCTTAATTGAAACTCTGCACAATTACAATTTCAAAGATAAATTGAGCAAAATGAAAAGTGTTCTACTTACATATGAATATCCAAAATCAAAGTGATCTTGTCGATTAATTGATGGAGGAAGGTTTTTTCATATTCACCGCAAATTAATAAACTTTACGCATTTGCTTTAAGCAATTTATCAAATCTGAATCAAAAATCGATCGCTGACGATTTGTTGTCGATAGATCGATGTTTCTTTTGTTATTTTGGGGGCAACCTCAATCTCAAGCAACTTCATAATCATCAGCATTATTCATTGATCTTGTATCATTATCATTATCGTCAGTTGCAAATGCAACTTCAGAGGCAAAACTAACCTCATTTATTGTCATTACGTGTATTTTCGCGTATTATTATTATTTATTCAGTTGCTGTTGTTGTTGTTGTTGCGCTTAATGCGCATTTGTGCGCCAAGTTTTTGTCTTCTCTGATTTGTTTTGTTGACGAATCTTCATGACGCAATTTTTCTTTGATTTTTCGTGATTTGGTTCTTTGCAGAATCTTTACGGCTTTTGACATCAAAATTCCAATTGTTTTTTGTTCGTTTGTGAGGAATTTCAAATTCTGATTAGCAATGCAAACAAAGCACGTTTTACGTTTAATACCAAACATAAATCAAAATCTCACAAAATTGCAGCTGATTTCAATGCTGGCTGATTTATTGCTATTTCAAATTTAGTTGCTTCGTTTGCCTATTTGATGCTCTACCCTGATCAAAATGATAAGAAAGAGTATACTATAGTTGTGACCCATTTTTTTACGTTCCTAAAAAAGGAAACAGACGAATAAAAAAAATAGTTTAAAAACATAAGGCGTTAATTTATGAAATGTTTAGAATTTTAGACTTTTTTAAACAATATGATAATAAATAACGAAGGGCTACTAACGTACAGGGTATCTTCTAGTTTCACTTTGTTCGTCTGCAATTTTTGTCTGTGGATTTTGATTGATTGTTGAAACATTGCGCATAACTTGCAATTTTTTATTATTACTATTTTTTTTTTTTTTGGCAATTAAAGCGTGCAATAACCACACAAACAATAACAACATCAAGTTGTTTTGCTTCTCAAGTTGTAGCGTGAATTGGCCAAGAAAATATGGCCAAAAAACGCTTCCGCGAGCGTTGGACGAGCACTTGAAAAGCCGCCAAATAGACAAAACACTCTGTGTATATGTAAGTGAGTGTCCAAGTGTGTGTACGCGTGTGTGTATATTTGTGTGTGCGTGTGTGCGTGACACTGTCAAACACAATTACAAAACAATTGAAATAACGTGTCGAATGATTTTAAATTGCCACAAATTAAATTCGTACTACAAATTGTTAATTTAAATGTTTATTTTGTTTTTATTATTGTATTGATCTCAGCAGAGTTTGCATATTAAGATTGCTGAGACGCGATTTAAAACGCATAGAGAAAAACGCGCGCGATTTTCGTAGTTGTTGTTGACGCTACTACTGTGATGATTCCCTGCGTGAGTCTCGCCGAAACGAGCGTCATTGGCAACATGAAGGAACGTGTCAAGGAGATGAAAGTGTTTGGCTGTCGCCTCAACTTTTGGAATCACATTGGCCACAGTCTAACCAGTTCAAAGGCCAAAGAAGGTAAAGACATGACTATGAGACCATAAGTGTAAAATAATAAATAAGTTAACTGCAGACATGCATAGATAAAAATGACTTAAAAATAAGCAAAATAATGGAATGGGAATTCTTATCGTTATTTCTTACTCAGCTTTAGAGTGTTCCTTAAGTATATGTCCTTTAAACGTATTATTCAGAAAACTAAAATATGATGAAATATCTGTGATTCTTCAAAGTTGTAGCCATTTTCTTTGCAAATTTCGTTTTTGAATTTGATAAAAAAATATGTTTTGAAACTTTAAAGGTATATTTAATTAGTTGTTCACTAACAATTACCAACAGTTCAGAAAGTTGCAACCATAAATAGAGAAGAGAATTATATAAAAGTAAAGCGTTAGTTAAGCAATGTAATAAAAAACAGAATATCGATTATATTTAGGTGTCTCATTGCACGTCTGAAGGCGTCGTTGTGGATGATGACAAGGCCAGTCGAGTTGCATTTAGCGACAATCTGCAGTGCAAACTGCCATTATAAGGCAGTCAGAGAGAGAGAGGGAGATAGAGATAGAAGGGAAGAAAGGGAGGGTGAGAAAGAGAGAAGCGAGAATTCTTCACAAAGTCGCCTCCACGCCTGGCAATTATGATGATTATAAGGCTGAAGAAGCTGGCCATGATGGCAGGCAGTTATTAGACGATCGGATCGTCATATGAAAGACAAAAGCTGCTAAAATGATGATGATGATGGTGATCATAATGACGATGATGATGATGATAATGATGATGGGGAGACAAACGCAGATGCAGACAACAGATGCGGCAATTGCATAATTGAAATGAATTAGCAGTCAGCTCCATGTCGAGAAATCGAGAAACCAAGAGAGAGAGAGAGAGAGAGAGAAACTTAGCGAAACTGAAAGTGCCAAGCGTGCCAATAAGGAAACAACAAAATAGGCGTGGCAATTCCCCCTTACGTCCATTACAACTGACAGACAGACAGACGGACAGACAATAAATACTTATATGTAAATGCATTAATAAAGCATCAGACAGAGGAGAGTTAAAAGATTTCAGATTCTGATTCTGATTCAGTAATCGTTTATTATGCGCATCTTCTACAACGTTCATGTTATGGCAATTACTGGCTAAGATTGAAACCTGCCCCAAAGGGAATACAAGTATTTGTATCTGTATCTGAAGTTTAACTCTGTATCTGTATCTGTAAAGTTACCTTTGTAAGTTGTCTGTTGTCGAGGCATGCAAATGTTGAGTTGACAATAAAATTATTGCATTGTTGTTAACTGACGTTGTTGTTGTTATTGTTACTGTTGCAGTTGTTGTTGTTGTTGTTTTGGCTGTGCGCCTATTTATGGCCTTTACTTAACAATGACCACAAAAATTCGCAATTTGCATTTGCAATTCGAGCCAAACGGTCAAATAGCCACTTGACTATGGGGCCAAAGCTGCCGTTGTTGTTGTTGCTGTTGATGTTGCTTATTGTTGTAATTTGTAATTGTTGTTGTTGCAGCTGCCAGTGCCGGCAGCTTTAAAGTTGGCCAAGCAATTGACCAGCGGGGCCAAGCAATTTTTGCCTTTATATACCCAGCAAAAAAGGGATTTTAGGTATATTAGTTGAAAAGCGTTGGGTAATTGCAATCGCTTTAAGAACATTTTTTTTTTTAATATTATGATATCTTATTGTTATTAGAAAAGCATCAGGATATAATTTATTCAAAAAGTCAATTTAAGGACGCCTTTATTTGATATGTTTAAATCAAGACTAACAATTAAAATAAATAATTGTTCTAGCCGGAAAATTGATAAATTTATAGTTATTTTAAACTTTTATACCCCAAGCCCATTTATTTTTAAAATGGTTAACAATATGGCACCTAGTTTGAATTAAACCAATCAAGCAGAGTGTCTACATATAGTCTCGATTGTCTGCCTAAGATAAATGACTAATTTGACAAAAGGTGATTTCTAAAATTTTACAAATTTTTATAGATAAAGATACATATCGAAAAGTTTATCACATGGTCCATTGACGCAAATGTAAGATAATTAAATTAATAAACGTAAACAAATTTATAAATCGCCATTATTAATCGCTTTAAAGATGACATTGTGTTTTCTTTTCTTATTACATTGTAAATATCTAAATTTTATCAAGACAATTAAACAGGTTATTTAACTTGTCTCAATTAGCCGCATTATAAAGATAAGTAATTAAACTACATGCAATTTTACAAATGTTAAAAATTCTTATGAAAATAATTAGATTGATAAAAGAAACTGAAATTTCAAAACTTTTTACATTTTTAAATAGAATGATAGCATTTGTTTGTACGAAAACAATAATGAGAAATTGAACTGCAGACTATTTTAAAATTTTTTACAAATTCTTATCGATAACGACACATATCGAACATTTAGTCACATGGCCAAATGACGTCACAACTGACACAGCAGAAGTCGTGCCGCAATGCAAATATAAATCTGACACATTTGTGAGACGTTTGAGTTGTTTTGTAGGGGGGATGTTGCCAATTCGAGAGCGATAAAAACGTCAACGGTTTACACTTAACAGTTGACAGTTGGCTTTAACTGGAACCGGGGAGTTACCCAGTTACCAGTTCAAATTCTCAGCCTTTGTTGACCAAAGTCACAATCCAAAACACGTTCGCTTAAAAAACAGCTGAGAACATTAAGATAGAAATTCATGTAAAACTGTTTTGAGCTCAGCTCGAAATCTTAAGCTTAAGTTAAATATTAAAATTATATTTTTTCTGTAATTCCATTCTGTGCGTGTCTGCACACGTCGCTACGTGTCTCTCTCTCTCTCTTGAGAGATCGTTTAGCGCGCTTGTCTCGAGGTCTGGAATATCCGGTTTGCATTTCCATTTGTCGCCGGAGTGAAAAAGTTTTTGCATATAAAGCGCTACCAAAAAGAGGAGCAGCAGCAGGAGAAGGAGAAGGAGAAGAAGGCGTAAACCATGAAACGAGTTCAACACAAAATTATTGACAGCCTGAAAAATGGGAGAAAATTTATTGCACAAAAAAAAAAAAATAAATACAAACTTAAAACTGATGCGCTGCCAAAACAACAGCAACAACAATCAAATAAAAACAACAACAAAAGCAGAGAGAACGCACAAGGTCAAAGCAGCAACAAAAGTTGCTTATCAACTCGATGGCCAAACTCGCAGATACTTTTACAACAATAACTTTTATAACAACATTTTTGTTCATTTTTTTCATCTGCCACTCGCTAAAGTTGCAGGCGCTTTTAAGTTGATGTTGTTTTTGTTGTAGTTGTCTTTTAAATGGTTTCATTATAAATGCATAAAAATCCACGTCGTCGTCATCATCGACATTCACTCGACTAAAACAACAGCAGCAACAACAAAAGATACAAAATATTTCAACCATCAGCTTTTTGTTTTAGTCCACCCGCCTTTTGTCTGTTTGTTGTTGTCATTTTCATATGCAAATTAGTTTTATTATTGTTATTGTTGTTGTTTCATTGGAATTGAGTTTGGTGTTTTTTATGTTGCGTTAATTGGCCACAAACGCCAAGGGGGGTGCAAAGTTTACAAATACGAATTCAAATATCATATGTACATAAAAATATAGCTGAAAACGTATGAAATAAAAATTGGAGGAGAAAATGTGTGTGAAAATGGTTGAATTATGAAGAAAAGCATAACGAAAATAAGGAACTGACAATGAATACATTAAAGTATGCAAAGTGTAGTAATTAAAATTGTATGTGAAAATTATTGTAGTATGAAGAAAAGCATAAGGAAAATAAAGAATATTGTTAAGTAAATGTTTCTTTTCGAAAATTCAATTACCTCAAATATTTTAGGTAATTTTAAAAACAATTATCAATAAAATAGCTTGAAATTATACGATGTTGTTGCACCTTAAACTTAACAAAATGTGAACATTACACTGACAAAATTAATGCGTTGTAATATAAAATATTTGTATGTTAATTTTCAAATTCCCAAAAATCATACTAGGATCAACTATATAAGGCTTAAATTCTACTAAAAACATGTTAGCAAATCGAACTTAATATGAAAAATATTTAAACGAATGTGAAAATGAATGAATTTAAATATTGCCATTTTTATTTATTTTTCATGTTTGAACCTTAGAGTTCCCAATTGGTTCTAATAGTAATGATGTTACACCTTGAACTTAAAAGGCAATGTGTATGCTTAAACTATCGTAACAAATGTTACGTTCTTCCTGTGAGGTGCTTCGTTACTAGCGTGGACTCCCATCTAACCAATCTGTAAACTAATTACTTACAGACTTGTCGTCCGCTTTTGACTTACTTTTGACAGATCGTTTAGCTAGCTATCTTTTTAACTTTCCCCCTCTCTGTTCCCCTTTTTCTATCGTTATCAATGCGCTTCCTAGCAAATAGCTAAGAAAAATTTCACTTCCGTCTAGCATAAATTGAGTTTTGCTTTGGATTTTGAAATATGCTGCATACTTTGGATGCATGCCACGTTGTGGCAGTGAGTAATCAGTCGACAAATTGATGTTTAGGCAATTAATCAAACTCAATCAGCAGCAAGGAAAAACGCCTACAGTTCTCGGTTCTAATGTAGCTGCAACTTGTAATTTGCGTGCAAATACCTTGTACCCACGATTTTGTAACGGGTATGATGGAATTGTAAAGTTTTGTTTTTTAAACAATTTTGTTATATTTGAATTTTTTTAAGAAAAATTTGAAATTTCGTTATTATTTCGTAGTTTGTTTTATTTAGTGTTTAAAATAAAAATGTATAATTAAAATTCAATGTGTAAGATTATCTTGTTATCCAAAATTAAAAAATTATTCAGATGAATGGGAAAATCTTTGATATATAAGATTATCTTGGATACAATTCTATCAAAAATTTTCCCATTCATCTGGATAATTTTTAAAAAGGATTGATTATATTTAGCTCAAAACGACTCTTTGCCATCCTATCCCTGGTTTTGGGTAATTTTCAACCCTTCCGTCGCCGAAAATCGTAGGGTATTGGTTCGTCTCGCTGAGAGAGCATTATTTGTTCATTTGCATAGATTTTGCGCTCTCAAATCTAATTAAAAATCAGAATGTTTATTACGCATTCATCAATGTTGTTGTTTATTAAATTTTTGCAGTTATTAATGTTGTTGTTTTTGTTGCTATTTTGTATGCGAGTCGCGCATGCGCTCAAATGTTATTAACCTACATTTGCATAAAAATCTTACAACAACAACAAAAACAACAGAAACAACAAAAGCAAACACAACTGCAATAATAACGATTAAAAATTGTTTTGTTTTGTTTTGCAGTTTCCTGTCTGATTGTTGTATGTAGTTGTTGTTGTTTTTATTTTTGCTGTACATTTTCTACAATTTATTGTAATTATTTATTTTTTTGTTGTGTATTTTCAAGTTTTCTTTTTCATGCAAATCGCAAATTAGTTGACAACATTTTTCACACGCTTTTTATGAGCTTCGGATGTAAACATTTAACCTTAATTATTTTCATCTTTTACTTTGCTATTGTTTTTGTATTTTTGTAAATTGTCTTTTCTTTTGGCAAATAGTTCTTGTTTTTAGATTTCTGTAGAATGTTGTCTCTTTTAATTGTGATGTTAGGAATATAATAATTATATTAAATAATATTTTTTTGATGTGGATATTAACCTCTTTATTTGTCTAGTCACTCAACTTTGATTAACAAATTTCATTATCATTATCATAAAATAAGTATACGAACGTGAATACATTGTAACTATTAATTGTAATAGAATATTTTTAGAACAGGTATTAATATCTGTGTGAAATACTATTGATGATAAATGCATATTATCCGAAATCTTTGTTAATTTAGTAAGAAATAATAGGTGCTCCACAAAGCGCTTTTGTAAGCAACTGTTCCAAATGTCTATTTTTATTAATTATTTAAATTGAATTTAAGTTTATTTAAAGGTTTGAATAATTTTTTTCACATTTGAAGGCAATGGTTGCTTGTTTGAGGACACCAAGAAACTGATTTTCAGTTGCTTTTGGGTTGCTGGAGCTTTGTGTTACACCCCTGATAACAAACAATTTATTAATATATATTTACCAAGAAAGATACAAAGGATAGTTTGTTAGTTCAACTTTTCATTACGTAACATCAACTCTGATTTAATGAACATGATCAGTCGCAATTGGTGTGTAAAACGAAAGACTAAATTATTTTCCGTCTTATGTTTTTACCAACAGCAACTGCAGCTGATTCCAAAAATCCAGTTACTTATATATGTATGTAAGTATGTATGTATATAAGCCATCTGCATAGACACAAACATTACGCGTTTTGTGGCAACAACAATCGCAGAAACCCAAATTAGCCAACATTTTATGAGATGTTTATCTGGTTTCTGTTGCGACCAAAATGAGCTTTGACTCGCATTTCTCTATTGCTTCTGGGATGGTTGTTATTCTTTTACTTTTACTTGTAGGTGAGAACAGCCTAAATCCGGTACTTTTGAATAAATATGTATGGTTATTATGAAGACTTGAATTTAGAAAAGAAATCGCTATGACTTGTTTCCGTTTAATGCAAATACCTTAGTTAGTAACTTCGCAATATTTTGCAATGCCCAACTTCGTATGAAAATGTACTTGGTGTTGGCAAAGAAAGATTATGAGAATCGAAATTAATTTTGCAAAACTCCACGAAAGGTGAAATAATTAAATGAAACATCGATTTGCCTATTAGTAAAAGCAAATATATAAACTTTATATATAATGCATTATTTATTTATATTATTAAAGAGCAACCGCTTTAAAAGAGCGCTAGCAAACAAACCATGGCGCCAACACTGTCAAACTTGACAGCCCTGAGCGATCTTGTTGCATACTTTTCGGGATTTAGTGAAAATGTGCTAAAAATTCGCGCCATAAAATTTTTGAAAAAAATAGCAAGCTATTTTATTTTTTTTGGTAATAAAATACTTTTTTTCATCAAATCATGGAAATTATAAATTAGATAAATTCAAGCGGATTCTTTTAAAATATGTATCGTCTTTGTGCCCTTTCCATCAAATGGTGCCTAAAAGATTAAGAAAATGCAGGACAATTTGCGAAAATACAAAAAAAAAAGAAAAAAACGAAATCTACGCAAAGTTTTAATTTTGTTTTTGCATTGTGAGTAATTTTGCAAAAACAAATAGGTGACGTTCCTTTGATGCCAATTTGTTTGTTGCGATCAAAAAGACAATAATATATGCAAATGGAAACCTTAATTAACAAGTCTATAATACAATTAAAGACTTAAAGATAAATATGTATTATTAAATATACATGCATACGTATTTATTTAAAAATTCTGCGTTTATTCGGTACTTTTCTGTCTTCTTGCTCTACACTCTTACTTTTGATCTCTCTTAAAGATAAGCTCTCTTAAGACTTTGCAAAGTTTTGCTGTTGATTTTTTTTTACATTACCTGTTGCTTAATAAAAATGCGGCAACACAACCACGCGAAGTGCAAAACTTTACACAAAAAGTCAACGCATTTTTGTTGTTTTTGTTGTTATAGTCTTTTTGCGGCTTTTTGCAGGCACTTTGTCGTTTTTGCGTTTACTTTGCGTATTATACAAGTGTTTTTTTTTTGTCGTGTTTACCCATTGACAATGGTCAATAAAGGGTATATGTAATTCTTTTCTGCAAATGTATGTAACAGGCAAAAGGAAGCATCTTCAACCTTTTAAAATAGTGGAATAATAATAAATCACGTTATTCAGATAGTAAGCTCAAAACTGATTATAAATATTAATACATTATAGGTCTGGATGTGTCCTGAAAATTTCATTATGATCGAACCATTTACCATAATAATAGATTAAAGATAGAAAAATATCCAAATAGCTTTCCAGTATATTTGCTCATGTGTGTAGGCGTCTTTATATGCTGTTTTGCATGTTTCAGTATCTAAGACCCTTAATGCAGGGTATCTCGTAGTCGTCCCATAAAGACTAGAGCGTTCTTACTTGTGTCTTTGCCAGAGTTTAATGAATAAGAGTTTGCAAACACAGTTGATGTAATTGTTGTTGCCGCATGGAACTTGGAACTTTGACGTTGCCTTTTGGTCTGTAACATTAAACAGCAACAACAACAAAATACAGTTACAATTGCCCCCACTCACACACAAACATACATACATATATATAAAATACTTACACACATGCCCAATGGGCAGAAGTCTTGATCTATGCCTCTGGCTTGCCCAAGTTTTCGTTGTCTTCATCGTTTCGCTTGGCGGCTTCTGTTGCAGATTGTTGTTGTTGTTGCTGCAGATGTTGTTGCTGTTGTTAGTGTTGCTGTGGTTGTTATTGTTGCTGCTGCTGTTGCTTGTTACTTACTTTGGCTCTCCGGGGGCCTCTTGGCTTTAAGCTTTACTCTTCTCTTTACACAAGAAAAAATATATGAAAAATGTAAATTCAAAATTCTTAATTTTGTCATTTAATTATTATTGTTCAATTAATTATTAGCGAATCAAAAGGCAATGACCTCAGCGCCGAAAAATGCAAATAAGTATTGAAAAAAAATTTACCAAATTTTTGCTTGATAGATGTATTTCGTGTTCGGCTTAAGAAAACTCGGAATGACCTTATACAGATACAAAATGGCCAAAAAGAGATCTATGAGATCAAAAAATACATATTTTTAACTATGCAACTTTAAGAAGAAGAAAAAAAACCGAAATACACAGTAAAGAATATTGTGTTCTCGACTGATTTTTTAGTTAAAACAGTTCTTAGTTTTGTGATTTGAAGAACATTTCATCTAGAAATATATCGTGCTTGATTAAAAAGCTATGTATTTCTCTCTAAAAGTTGTCTTTTTTTTTAAATGATCCTTTATCTATTAGTGTGCATTTAATATCGTTTTGGGATGGACTTATCCAGTAATCCCTATTGTTTTTTTTCTGTGTACTCTTACCGCCAACATTGCCACCTGCACTGAGCTGTTTTTTCTGCTGCTGTTGCTCAGGTTGTAATTGTAGTTGCTGTTGTTGTAGTTGTTGCTGTTGCTGTTGCTACAATTAAGTTTTACTTTATGTTTATTGCCTCTGTCGGTTGTTGTTGAGTTTTGTATTTTCTCAGCATTTTGCCATTCATGCGTTCGTTGTTCGTTGTTCGTCGCTCACCTTCGGCTGCTGCCTTTGCCTCCGTTGTTGTTGCTGCTACCTCTGTAGTTGTTGTTATTGCCTCTGCTGCCGTTGTTACTCTTATTGTTGGCTGTCTAGAAAAAATTTCATTTGCCGTTTTGTCAGTTGGCTTTTAAACATTTACTGAAACAGTTCGCGAAGCGCTAAAGAAATTTTAAATACCATAAACATACATATATGTATATATGTATCTATAATTAAATACATAATTAAATAATTATTTCAATAATATTATTAACGAGTTGCCAACGTTTATTGTAGTTATAGTTGTTTGTTCATTGTGTAAATCAGTGAAGTGCAAATCGAAAAAAAAAACTTTCCGTCTTGTCATGGAAATTGTTTTCAAAATGGCTGCCGCTCGCACTGCGTGAAAGCCAAAGAAGAAGAAGAAGAAGCAGCAGCAGCAGCAAAAGAAGAAGACAACACAAAAAAAATAAGCAGAAGCCAGTTGACATCAAATTGAAAGTGAATGCATCGCATAATTATCGTTTGAATAGTGTGATTATCGATAAATATTGGATACATTCTGATTGTGCATCGCCAGGAAGCTTGCACTTGGGGGCCATATTGAACGGTTAACGGTAAAAGCCAGTCAGCAAAGTTGCTCAGATCGTCGAACACCTAAAGGTCAGGCCAAGTAGCATGGAAATGCCAACAACAAACCGAAACAACAACAACTACAACTACAATAATAATAACAGCAACGACTACGACAACAAAATTGCAAAAAGGAAGCAGCCATGAAAACCAGTTTGACAACAGCTTCAAATTGTAGTCAAAGCAAATGCGACAACAACAACAGCAACAACAACAAATAACTGAACAAGTGATTTTATGTGAAAGTGAATTGACACAAATACTGAAAAAATTATCAAGTTGGCAGCAGCAACAGCAGCAGGAGCTTCTTTGTAACTTTGCAAGTTTGAAAGAAAAGTGAGACCCCCTCGATATCTGGTTAGATCTTGAGAGTGTCCACAGTTCAAGGAAGGCAGCAGCAACAGAGATGATGCTTTTATCGGCTCTGAAGCTGGGTAAGACAACAAAAACAACAACTATCAGTTGTTGTAGAGATGATGAGTCAAATATTGCCTAAAATGAAATGGATAAATCTATAAATGTATTTATACATTAAGTCGAAGAATTGTTTTGACAATGCAAAAATTTCACACATTTCATTATTTCCATTTTCTTCTTTCTGGACAAATCTATAATTATATTTACATTTAGCTTAATAATTGTTTTTACAATGCATCTCATTATCTCTATTTTCTGAATTTATAACAAAAAAAATATATACACAGTCAAGTTATTAGTTTTACAGAGAACAAAATTTGTTTATTTATATAAAAAATTGACAAAATAGCTACTCAAAATTGAAAATAACAATTACAAATTAGGTATCTATTCTATATATTATACAAATTAAGAGCAGAAAAAAACAAAACAAAAATGTAGTGTAGAAAATTCTATAGTCGGTGTATTTAAAAAGATCCCACAAGTAGAATAAGTTGTATCCATTGTTTTTATTTTTAAACTTGTGCATGTGAAACTAGTTTACTTTTTATCTTGTCAAAACAGTTTCTTTATTGACTGTATATATCTGTTAGTTAAATTCTTGTATTCCCTTATGGGTTAAACAAATGCCGCTCAACTTGTTTTACAATAGAAACTATTCTGTTTTTTTTGTGGGCGTTTCTTGTGAGTCACGTCATAGTTTCACCTGTACAAGAACTGTAGAACACGTGTTTGAAAGTCTGGCAACTACTTCGTGTGGTTTTTTTTACAAGGTCTGGCAGCGGCAACAACTGACAAATTTGCATAACAGCAATTTGCAACAAGGCAAAAAAAGTGCAAGAAAATGCAAAGAAAATTACACAATTGGTCATAAACACGATTGAGGCAGCGGCCGCACAGATAATGACAATTTGTCCGGCGGCCTGATTGTATGTATATAAGTGCCACGCCCCTTGCATCCAATCATAAGCAATTTAAATTTATACATATACAAAGTTTTGCTTCCGTTTGCGCCAATTTGCCAATGTGTGGAAAATTATGAAGAAAAGAAAGCTTAAAATATTTAAAAAATAAATTTAAAAAAGAAAAGTCTTTTAAAAATTTATTAAAAATGGCAATAGCTTTCTTCAGTCATAATGAATCTTGAAGAAAATCATGAGAGAGATGCCGAAAATGTAGAAAAGTTTAACTTTAATTAAATAATAAAAATAAATAATAACAATGATGACAACGTTTTTTTAAGCAAAATGAAACTAAAGACAATTCTGTGATTATCTTTACTTATTTACATACAATTTAGATTTAGTTTTATCTACAATTTTAAATTATAAAAATAACTAACGAGAAGAAAACCTATTTGTAGTAAAGCCGAAATTAAAACTAAGATCCCTTCTCTATTTAGACATAGTTTGACTTCAGGTTTGTCTCTTAAAGTCAAGATTTTTCCCTTTTTGTGGCAAACAATGAAAAAAGCTTCAAGCATTTTTCATTTGCATGCAAAATGGCATAACAAAAGCTACACGTCTGCGAGGCGCCGGCAAGTGTGCCATGTGGTTGAGAAATAAAGAAAAACTTTCTATTTTTTTTTTTTTGCTTTTTCTTTTTGTCTGTTTTTTGTTGCTAATGCTGCCTGCAGGCGCTGGTGTCGCCTATTGTCGGCACGTTTTGCTCGATGTTTGTGCAACCCGAGGAAGATGATGCGGGTAAAGAGAGATAGGAGACAGTGAGGGAGAGAGGGGGAGGGACGAGAGATTGGGAGCGGGAATGGGAAGCAAAGGAGTTTTGTCTCTAAGTTTTCACATGAAAAATGTGAGCCCGCATTTTATATTGAAAATTGGTTTATTATCAATTGAAAGTTTTCCCTGTTTTGTCTATGTCTGCAGGGCAGTTGAAATACTTATTAATATTATTAAATATAATCTGTGTGAATGTTGAATGTTTTGTTGCTTGGGAAATCGTCGAGTGGCAGTCACTTTCGCTTTGCTGATTTCGATTAACCTTCACTTCTGCTATAGCTTTGGTTCGATTCAGAGAACTCGAGCGTTTTTCAAGTGGCGCCTACTCGTGTACTCGAAGCATTGAAGCACCTACCAAAAAGTCAGTACTCAAAATACAAACGCTGCTTACTCATCGCTACAAACGTATCTATCTCTGTGTGTGTGTGTTGCATAAGTCGTCCCACAGTTCCACATATCGCAATGTATTTTACCTTTTAATTGGGGTTACATTTTGAGTTCAGCTTTTTAGGGGGCTGCGATTGTTTCGAATTGATTTGCATAGCTTAAATATTGACAGCCAACTGAACTGATCAACGGATAAAGTCATCATCATCTTGTCAGCTGCCATTTACCCCTTGCCTCTCTTCTCCTCTTTTCTCTTCACTTTGGTCTTCATCTGTGGGCGGCCGCCTTGAATCTATGCTTCCATTAACGTTTCAGTGTCAATTTGCAGTAATTAACCTTGGCAAGAATCGCGCGGCGAGACTTTAAGGCGATTTTCGATACTTGGCTTGGGGCTAATTACGACGAGTATTGAACCAGCATTTTGTATGCTTATCTAATTCAGTGCTTTTATGTATAATACCCTGTATACCCCGTAATAGGCAAGTGTGTCGAGTGTCAAGATTCGGGTGATCCCGGACTTTTTAATAAAATACTTATTACAAGTTCGGATTTTCGTTTCTCTCTAAGCAAAAAAATTTATTATTATTTTTAGCTTATTATCTTAGTTTTATTTGCCTATTTACATAAGTGCTGACTCATTGGACAACAATAATATCATGAATACATTTTTAAAATGATGTTTTTTCTGTGTATTTATATCCATGTTTCTATATTTTCCGTGTATTTGTTAAACGGTATCTGCTAGTCGAGCATTCTAGACTAGAGCAAGCAAATAATGTGTTTCTAAAAACGAAAGACTTAGGCAACGAACTTGAACCCACAAATTGTTGTAATTAAAGTTTAAGTTAATAAAAATGATTATAAATATAAAATGAGATAAAACAAAATACATTGCTCACGTTTCCGTTTCCTGTGTTTATCTTTTGCAGGCAACGGCAGTTCTCCAGCCCAGAATTCGACACGCAGCATCAGCCCGAACAACTCGACGACCAACAGTCAATTCAGTTTACAACACAACAGCTCCGGCAGCCTAGGCGGCGGTGGAGGCGGCAGTGGTGGAGGCTTAGGCAGCCCCAACGGCGTAGGAGGAGGCGGTGGCAGTTGCACGCCCACATCGCTGCAGCCACAGGTAAGTCAAGGGAAAAGAAACCACATGAATCTTTTGCTAATCCGTTGCTTCTGCAGTCCTCGCTGACAACGTTCAAGCAGTCACCCACTTTACTTAACGGCAACGGGGCTCTATTGGATGCCAACATGCCCGGGGGAATACCAACGCCCGGTACGCCCAACTCCAAAGCCAAGGTATGTTTCTAATTCCTCAATTGTAATTGATTAATTGTATAAACTGTCTTTTTATTTTCAATCCTAGGACAACTCTCATTTTGTTAAACTTGTGGTGGCTCTTTATCCCTTTAAGGCCATCGAGGGCGGAGATTTATCCCTAGAAAAGGTAAGACATTTTATTAAATTATCTTATCACATCAAATACTAAATTTGATTATATTCTAGAATGCTGAGTATGAGGTCATTGACGACTCACAAGAGCATTGGTGGAAGGTGAAGGATGCACTAGGCAATGTCGGCTATATACCCAGTAATTATGTAAAACCCAAAGCGCTGCTGGGCCTAGAACGTTACGAGTAAGTGCAACATTAATATTATAAAAGATTTCAGGAATTATAAATTTGAAACGAAACCCGAAAATATTATATGTATAAGTTAGAAGAAGCCAGATATTTATATCTGGGCTTCAGATATATATATCTGGGTATATGTTTTTTAACTTAATTCATATTGAATCTGTATAAAGAAATTATAAATAGTTCTTAAATTTCCTATTTAAAATATTAAGAACAAAATTGAGAGTAAAGTTACTGCCTCTTACACACTAATTCAGACAAAATACAACACTTTCTAAAAATCTGCAAACAATTTGTAGCTTACAACTTTTAAGTTAATTTATAGTTTAATTTTATTTATTTCCTAAAGTTTTTACGATCTTTAATATATTCAAAATATATATTAATAAATGTCTTTGTCTTCCTCTTTGTGCAGATGGTACGTGGGCGACATGTCGCGACAACGCGCCGAGTCCTTGCTTAAACAGGGCGACAAGGAGGGATGCTTTGTGGTGCGCAAGTCATCGACCAAGGGTCTCTATACACTATCACTGCATACCAAAGTGTAAGTGAAAGAATCATCAAGAGATGATCTTTTGGATACAATTTATTAATCTATTGATTTCTTATAAACAGTCCCCAATCGCATGTGAAGCATTACCA
This sequence comes from Drosophila neotestacea, assembly GCA_035044365.1. NCBI lineage: Eukaryota > Metazoa > Arthropoda > Insecta > Diptera > Drosophilidae > Drosophila > Drosophila neotestacea. Next base: position 768,513 of record JAWNMD010000095.1, read on the forward strand.
CATCAAACAAAACGCCCGCGGCGAGTATTATCTGAGTGAGAAGCATTGCTGCGAGACGATCCCGGATCTGATAAACTATCATCGCCATAATTCGGGTGGATTAGCGTGCAGATTAAAGTCATCACCATGCGATCGTCCAGTGCCACCAACAGCGGGATTGTCCCATGACAAATGGGAAATCCATCCCATGGAGCTGATGCTGATGGAGGAGCTGGGCTCGGGTCAATTTGGTGTGGTGCGTCGTGGAAAATGGCGTGGTTCAATTGACACGGCAGTCAAGATGATGAAAGAAGGCACCATGTCCGAGGATGATTTCATTGAGGAGGCCAAGGTCATGACAAAACTGCAGCATTCAAATCTGGTACAGCTGTATGGTGTTTGCTCCAAACATCGGCCCATTTACATTGTCACCGAATACATGAAGCATGGCTCGCTGCTCAACTATTTGCGCCGGCATGAGAATACCCTAATTGGCAACATGGGTCTGCTGCTGGACATGTGCATACAGGTTAGCAAGGGCATGACCTATCTGGAGCGTCACAACTACATTCATCGTGATCTGGCGGCACGCAATTGTCTTGTCGGATCCGAGAATGTCGTCAAGGTAGCTGACTTTGGTTTGGCGCGTTATGTGCTCGATGATCAATACACAAGCTCCGGCGGCACCAAGTTTCCCATCAAATGGGCACCACCGGAGGTGCTCAACTACACACGCTTCTCCTCAAAGAGCGATGTGTGGGCCTATGGTGAGTACATAAAGTTTGTCAAGTAATTACCTAAATACAAAGTTTACAAACTTTTCTTTGCAAAAAAAAGCATTCTGTTTTCTTTATTTCTAAAACTATTAATATTAAGATTCGATGAGTTTATGATGATTAACTAAATATACATTTCACTTAATTACATACAAATTTTAATATCCTAATTTTATCCATAGGCGTGCTCATGTGGGAAATCTTTACCTGTGGCAAAATGCCCTATGGTCGTCTAAAGAACACCGAAGTCGTCGAGCGTGTGCAACGCGGCATTATATTAGAGAAACCAAAGTCGTGTGCCAAGGAGATATACGATGTGAGTAAAACTAATGAAAACTATTACAATTCATCGTTAAATATAATATTAAATTTATTTTTGTGGTTTGCAGGTCATGAAAAAGTGCTGGTCGCATGGGCCCGAGGAGCGTCCCTCGTTCCGGGTGCTCAAAGAGCAGCTGGCACTTGTGGCCCAAACGCTAACCGACTAAGCGGATCATGGAGCAATGGATCGTCTGGATCATGCACTGATTAGCACACAACATAAACATAAACATTATTATAAACAAAACAAACAAACAAAAACAAACAGAGACACACATAATAATATTAAGTAAAGAGCTAAAGTTAATGATATGAAAATAATGGATGGCATTAAATTAAGTTAGAGAGCAGCACGTCTGGAGTTATGATCGGATCGTACATAGATTTGTAATATGTATGTATATGAACGAAAAGAAAATTGTAGTTCAGTTTATGATTATTCACTTTAATGGCATACTGAATTATTTATAATTGAGCTAAAGCTGAGCAAATGATATCATTATGTTTATAAATGTATAATTAGAAATATATTCAAATACATATATATTTGTATGTCATATAATAATAATAACAACCGCAACAACAACAACCACAACAACTATATACATATGGAATATAGTAAACTGTAGTTAATAGTCAAATTTTTGATACATTTCATAATGAATGCTAATGATACACGATGTAATAATGTATGATGTATGCAAAGACATACGTTTCAAATATACATAAATACTATTATGATACTATGCTAAAATTCATATTATAATTGTGCTTCTTGTAATTAAGATTGCATACACAAAACAACATGCAAAACGCAACATTAAATATGTATAATTAAGAAAACTGATTAAGCGTAAAATTAAATTTAAGGTCAAGTCGAAAAGTGAAACGCTGATCAAGATCACGATGAAAGTGTGAGAAACCACAATTTTTATTAGATTAGAATTTTACATGCTTAGTTTAAGTTTTGTGATTTATTGTTTAATCTCTTTTTCAATTGATTTCTCTTTTTATTATCGATTATTTTTGCCTTTCACCGGCGAGATAAATATCCACCATATAGTTTGCATGCATATATGAGAAAGTATATGCTTTAAATTTTAAATGGATTTTCTTCAGTTTTTTAAATAACGCGATAAACGATACATATATTATAACATACGCATACATTATATATATATATTTTACCTATTTTTATGAAAAGTTTTACTTAATTAATTTTATCGTTCGAATAAGCCACAAAAACGCAACATAAGAAACGAAAAGATAAACAAAATAAACAAAAATAAAATATATGATGATTTATTTATTGCTTTTGTAATTTTTTATTTATCATTTTTACTTTAATTGCAATGCAGCTTTACAGCTCATAGAAGACACACAGACACACACACGCCCATAGAAGATACACACACACACAGCTTAAACAACAACAATAATGGGCCAGACTGCACGCACAAAATATTCGGTTTCAGAGCAAAAAGTAAAAAATGTTTTCGAGCCAAGAATCAACAACCCGAACCCGAAAAGAACTTAAATCTAGAACCAGAACCAAACCGATTGCAACTGAAACAAGACTTAAATGTGTAACTAAGTATAAGTAATACAGACTATACAACAGCAAATGAAACACCAAAGAAATCAAATGCAAAACCCAAATCAAACAGCAAACAAGATGAAATTTTGATACAATTTTGATACTGATTCTCCGAGTAGTCTAAGACACGCGTTTATATGACTAGCTTGTAAGTGCAATTCGTATAACTGTCTAAATAATAATATAGAGTTAACATGCATACTATGTTGTACGTCCATAAGCCAAAACAAAAACCTTTTTTTGTTAATTTCCTGATCGAAACTCTCTCTCTCTCTCTTGGAGCAGCTCTATACTAAACTCATACTTAGTGCGTCCTCACATTTCCTGCGGTCTATATACACAAGAAAATTTACAATATCCCTATTAGATGAACATATGCATTCAACAAATTACTAGTAAATATGTAATAGTATGCTGCTTAGTTGGTTTATTGCGCCTATGCATGTAGAACTATTTATAAATACAACATAACTCCACATTTATCGCTATAAAAACATGAAGAAAAAACCCATAAACAACAAATTATCAACGTGATATTGCTACTTAATAAATGATATAAATAAATGGTCCTAAATTTGTGTAAATTCTTATTTATTTATGCACTTAATTTCAACTTGACAGTTTTCATAAGCATACTTAAAGGAAGTGTTTTAATTCAAGCCAGCTAAGATAAAAAAAATGACACCAAAACAAATAAACATAACATAAAAGTACTATAAAGAAAATGTATTTTCCAATTCCAGAAATTATTATATACTTAAATTAATTGCGAGCAGCGAAAAATTATCTTATATGGCTTGGATTGGCAAAAAGTTTTTCACGCTTCACTTGGCAAATGTGTGGGTGAAGGTTGCACATAAGTGCGACCGCAGCACTGAGAGAAGATTATGATTATATACGTAAGTATCTAAATAGAAAAGAATAAGAGGCGGCATTGTTAAAGTTCCATAAACGGGGCGACCTGATGAGTAAAGGCCCCAATCGAATTACAGCAATTCAATGAGCCATTAAGTAATGTACACACAATTGCCATTTCGTCTGTGGGCGCAGATTGGTCCGGAACAGTTTGAAAATATTGAAAAGTTTATTTCCTATAGAAGATCGATACAAACAAGAATTACACTGAAGGTCGAACCAATTGAAAATCCGTTAAAGTAAAGAGTACATTAACAGTGGTCACACTGTTATTATACTCTGCTAACGCCAACACAAGAGTTTGCGACGCCACTGTTGCCGATAATGTTAATGCTAAGACGCAGCACAGTGGCCGATTTCCCGAAAACTCGTTCCAAAAATCTGTAACTTTTAAACTAGGTGAGATATCGGGTTGAAATTTGGAATATATATTCTCGATACTTCAAAAAAATTTTTGAGAGAAAAATAATAGTGAGCGAGGCACCGAAAAGGGCATAAATTAACGCTCAAAATCAAATTTCTGAAATTTTAGCTTTTCAATATTTTATTACAAATGAAAAAAAAAATTTTAAAATAATGTTTTATTTTTTGTTTAAGTTTTTAGATATTTTTAATATTCTTAAAAAAACGGTAGATGAAAAAAAAATTTTTCTGCAACCGCTTAGGTATTTAAGCGTGTTTGAGCGTACATATACGCCCTTTTAAGTGCAACGCAATTGTGGCAATGGTTTTTTTTAGGTGTCTTCGAGAATCTAGAATCTAGATTATGTGCAGAATCATATTCAAAAGCCAAACCGACGTGCACTCCCGGTCTTTTTTTATTAAGTCAACCGAAAGTTCAAAAAGTACCCAAAAATATAGATACATAGAAAAATAAATGTAAAAGATCTATTTCTTTAAATTTCATGAATTTTTTTTGCATTTAGCTTAAAAAATAAACCGGTTAATATAAACAAATAGTTTAAGAAGGCAGACTTAGCTCAATTCAACAATGGACAGCTCTTTTCTCTCTTTGCATTTTTGGAAAATTACTTCGACTTTGACAAGCTCCACACAGTCCACAAAATTTTTTTAAAAATATAAAACCTTCGGAAAAAAATACTTTAATCAATTCTTAATTTGAAAATTCAAAATTTCAAATCGAAAAATGATTTTTGCAACGAGTTTTCGGGAAATCGGCCACTGTGCACTGTTAACGCCAACGCAAAAGATTGCGACGTGACTGTAACTGCTAAATGGAACAATTACTGTTATTGTTGACTGTTAGCGCATTTCAAACGAAAAGCGACAGACTGCGAGTTTGGCGCTTAGTTAGTGTTCAGCAGCGCTCGAGTACGATACGATTGAAGCGAATAAACAACAGAAATAAAATAGCTAGCAGTGTTTAAATAAAATCAAAAAAATAGTGGAATCGTACATTATTTGGCAATTTCTAGCAATTTACCGACCGCACAGCAGCTCGACAGCTGTCACTTTAACTCAATTAACGATCACCAAACCAAACAACGAAAACAATAACACAATTTAAAATTCTCTTAAATCACGTCGTGTTGTTATCGCAGATGTTTTAAAAGTCCTGCGCTACAGGCTCTAAATCGAATAAGGACTGTTTGCCATAAAATCGGCTAGCCGTGTGCTAACTCAAAGTTTTTTATTGTGCAAATCAAAGTTGATACGAATAAAAAGGGAAATAAATAAAAAGGAGATACCAGACAGACAACCAGAAAACAACTAGTGGTAAGTCGGGATAAGGGTTATGCTGTAATGTATGTATAATCAACAATAAACAAAATCGAGTAGGCGTTAACCAATCAGCCCAACTGTGACTCTCAGTGTCACCGTGACTGTGACCAGGACAGTGACTACAACACGTCTATCATTGCGTGTTACCTGTTTTATCCTGACCTAAAAGTTCATTGACTGACTAAGTTGGGGCAGTTTTGTTTGTGTCTGCCTCAGTCTGTGGCAGGGTCTGTCTGTATTGGCATTTTGGTTCCTTACTCGTCCCTCCCCCGCAACAGCTGTTTCACCCCCTGTGCTCGGCCCACTCAATGTTTTGTCAATGCTATGGCATATTGATGTCACACGCTGTGTGGTTGTGCCACAAGTGGCAAATGGTAAATGAGGAAACCTTTGGCAGGTTCATTGTAACTTTTAGAGTTTTCAGATCCCATGACATCAGCTCTATTAAGCGCACAAACCGGTCGACCCAACTCATTTTTCAAAGCCAGTGATTATAAAGCTCAACAAAAAAACATAACCAAATTACTAAAGAAACAAAATTAACAACAAAATAAATATACAAAAAAAAAAAAAACATGACCAAAGGCGAAAAATAAAAACAAAACAAGTAAGCAACAGATTTTGCTCGTTGAAGCATGGTAAATGCATAAAATAAATATTTATCAAATGATATAATAGAGTCGAAGCTATGCAAATATTAGTCAGAATAACGTTCCCACTCCCATTGATCGCGTACTTTCGCCATAAATCGCAAATCGTGGAACGGAAACGAATAAAACTGTAAGAAATTTAAATATTATTGTACTTAGCCCTAAAGATCATTGAAAATGTTGTAAATCTTGGCAAGACATCAAGTAGGTCTTTCTAGCTGCCAAAAGCTTTCACTTAGCTTATTTACCATATCGCATTTCGTATTTGGGAAACAAAACACGTTTCCTAAATCTAATTAGATCTCTAAGATCTAGAACCAAACTAGTTCACACAGCGTTTTTTGACGTCAGTTATTTATGTTACTTAGTTGAAGTTGATTTTTTCAGTTTCTGTGTCTTTATCAGCCTTTTTTTTTGTATTATACCTCTTTTTGGTCAAAACAGTTGTCGGCCAACTATTTTTGGTTTGTTGTTATTGCTGTTTTCGATGTTTTCTTTTAACTCTTGATGATTATATTTGCCGGTTGTCTTTTTGGCTTGCTTCGCCTTGTTTTGCTGTTAATTAAACTTATTGTTGTTGTTAAAGTTTTTTTTTTTTTTTTGTTTTGTTAACTGAAGTAAAAGTCAATACAATTTTTCGATAGAGAAGAGAGAAAGAGAAACATAAGACAAGTCGACAAGTTTCGTGTGTGGGCGCCGTCTAGAGACCCCATTTACAGGTAAACCCGACTTTTTGGACAACTCAATGTGGGCTAAAGGAAACGGCAACGGCAAACGACAGTCGACAGACGTATTTGGGCGTAAAAGTTGATGATGAACGTCTAAATGCTGGAAAATGAGCTCATTTTTTTGGCTATTGCCTTAACAAACATTTAGTAGTTTGGAGAGCGTGAAATGAGATTATAATAAACAACCAAATAACGTTATAAATTATTATTATTATACCCCAACCTTATATAAGGTATACGGCTTTGTTGACTAATTTTAACTCATAAATGCTCACCCATCAGTGTATTACAATCAATGTCAATTATTGGAAATCGACAATGACGTCGCCTAGTGTAGGGTATTTAAAGTTTGTTAAGTTCAAGCAGATTTTTACGGATGTTTAGAGATTATTTTATTTCAATTTCTCTCTATGTCTTGAAATCATAATAGGATATAATACTTGAGTAACAGGCAGAAGAAGCCAATGATCGTCTGAGGCACCAAAATAAAATCATTTGTTTTTAGAAAATTTTTCCTAGTTTTGTGTGAAGAATATTAATTTCTAAGCCATTTGTCCAATAATTCGTCGAGAACTTCTATATTTTCTAAGAACTGGAGAACCCGTCACGATTTCAAAGCTCTGTCTTGTGTATTTATAAGGATAAAGATGTCTCGTGTAAAAACAAATTTGTTTGAAATTTATTGTTTTTTTTTTTAGACCAGTTTTTTTGAACTAGTGCATTAAGATATATAGATAGATTCTTAATCGACGTCAAGATCAAGTTTTACAAGAGCTTCCCAATCTTCTGGGTTTACTGTCAAATTTAAGTAAGTTCTCAAAACTATAGAGTAGTCATACTCATAAAAATAAAGTCGGATTTGTCTAAGCTTACACAGAATGACATATTATTTATAAACAACAACATTAAATTACAACATACTCTTACAAATTAAATCTACTTGGTTTCCAGGTAATATTAGAAAAAAAAAACTCTGGCCATTTTTAAGAGCAACCCAAATAAAGTGATCTTCAGAGATCTGATTTTAAATCAATTCTCAAGATCTCTCATTAAATTTTCGAGTTTTGATTATTATCATTATTTTGCATTACTAATTGGATCAAATTACTTTATATACATAATTAAAATGTGATGTAAGAAAAGTATTTCATATTCGGCTTCCAGTTGTTCCGCTTTGTTGTTAGCGTTTTTCAATGTTCTGTTTAGATGATAGTTGATATCATAAAATTGATGCTGACGTGTGTCGAGTTTTGGTTAATATACTGGTTGTTGTAGCCGTTTTTGTTGTTATTTTTACTATGAGAATTATGAAAAAAGTGCGAGTTCAAAGTTGGGCTGTCATCAATTTATTAAGATGCTATATGAGACTCAATTTTCATACCACATTAGCATGGAGTCATGCAACGAAAATAGCAACCTGACAGGTTTCTGTGGTTGCGTTAGATATGAGATGAGAGATGAGGTTTGAGGGGGATGTGGGCGTGTGCTCAATTCAAATTGAAATCAGTTTCAATTCGCCATTCAATTAACATCAGAACCGGTTGTTTGGTTGTTTGGTTGTTTGATTGGGAGCTGTTATGACCTATGGCCCCAAAGTGCTGATATAAGTTTATCGGTGGCAACATCTGTAATTGCAAGTAACATGTGGCACCACCTCTTGCAAACCCAACGTTGCATGGCAAGGCGTTGCATGTGCGCTCCGTTAATTTGAATTAAATGCAACTTAGTTGAGTGCCTGATGTTTTTGGCAACAAATTAAGATTAATAAGCTGGAAACAGGCAATGTGACTACTGTTGTTGCTGCCACGCAAATGTCTAGCGGCAATCAGACAACTGGCTGATTCATCATATGCTGGCTATTCTTGAGAACCCACCATATATGGCAGACAGAGGCAATGTTGTGATTGATCTTGCCTCGCAGCGCAATGTGTGGGTGCAGACTCGACTACATATGTCGATGATGTAAGATTCGCTTTTATAGCGATGATTTTATAAGAAGGTAGTCTCAGAAATTGTGTTAGAATATACTTACCTTCTAAAGCTTATGTTTGAACACCATATGATGTCTAGTATTTGTTTAGCAACCACTATCAATGAATATGTACAGAAAACAAATTAAAAAATAAATAATCGTAGGAGAATGGAGAAAAACGTAACTTCTGGCCTTTGAGGTTTTTTACATTCGTCCAAAAGTAACAACATTAAGTTGAACGATTTAGTAATTTTTTTTCAGTTTTCGGATACTTTTGGAACTCACCTCGCAACACTATTGCATTTGCTTACCATAACTGTAGAGCCAGAATCGTATGAGTGCTCGTCTTACAAAAGCAAACCCCAAAACAAGTTTCAATTGCGTGCGAGGTCGACGGCAACACACCCACTTTTTAGCCTCAGCTTTGCTTCACTTATTGTTAGTTGCTCTCGCCCCACTTTTCCCCTTCCCAATTTGACCCAAGACAAGCTCTATATTTACATAAGGCAGAGTAGTTGAATTCACGGTCAAATAAGTGGCATGCCTTTTGCCACATCCTCCCTCCTCGACATCGGCTTTAACTTGGACTTTGGTGTGTGGACTTTTCTCTAGTTTGTTTGGCATGCAATTGTCGCTCATAAGTCATTAAAAGTAATCGTTTTGTTGGCTAACATGCGCCAAATGGGCAACATTAGCACTTTGCATATTTTTTGGGGCGCAACCTTGTTGCAACTGCCCTCCCCCTCCCACCCGACCAAGCAAAGTCATCAGCAGGGGAAGAAGGAAAGTACGCGTAAGCTAATCGCCAGGAAGCCAATTGGGGTCGTCATCGTCTAGTATCGATTACATTGCGACGTCGCTGCCTGATACCAAATCAAGTAACACCACCAACACCACCAGAAAATAGACTTCAGCGACTGCTGATAGTCAACACTTTTGGCTTTTTTGATTTGAAAAGAAGGTCACAGGTTGAAGAGCCTACCGCAAAGCTATTGTTTTTGTCCATTTGCCTGTCTTTTTCTGTTCCTTACGTGAACAAACAAATCTCAACAGCAACAAGAACAACAAACAACAATGTGTCAGGCAACCAACAACCAACAATCAACCGACCTCACCCTATCGAGTTGACCCAGAATTTTCGAAACAAATAAATCCCAACCCGTTGCATGTCACGTTCAAAGTTACGAGTCTCCTTTTGCTGTTCTTTTTTTTGTTTTTGAAGCGATTGATTTTGTGTCTGGCTGGAAATTTGTCCTATAATATAAATTAGAGATTGGTGTGATATCGACAAAAATGTTGAAACATGTCCGGATTTTCCAATATAGCAAGACGAGTTGAGAAAGTTTTAAGCCAATATATCTATATATCTATAGTGATTATATTTCTTCTAAAACCACAGGGATTCAAAATCCAAAAATTGAAGAAAAATTATTTTTGAATACAAACCATTTTTAAATATAGAATCAATTTATTGGTCGAACCATGTTTACAATGATATTCAGTAGGACTCGGCTAAGTTTTGGCGAAGTTATGCAAGTTTTAAGCCTATTAAAAAAGGTAGGAGGTGTCCTACAACCAGATCTACTCAAAAAAGTGTATATTTGTATACATATTTATCGAATCCTTAGCATAGCGTCCAACTTCAACATCTTACACTTAAAATATAAAACTGGAAATATTTGTACATCTGAAACAAAAGTCAAATTAGAGTTTATACAATCAAATTCCCGAAAATTCTTTCCACTGAACATTGGTCATTTTATACTATTCGTAACTGTGTCAAGAGAACTTCAACAAGATGAAACAAGTTTGAATATATGCAACATAATTTAATGATTGTACTAATAATTATATTCCAACCTTAGCGGGTGTTCTTTTCACGGAAAGCCAAGGCTAAGAAGAAGAAGAATCTGGGACCCTGTACCCCCGTACGGAATATACGTACTCTCACAATGGCCGGAAGTATTGAACAACGTCCATGGACACCAACTGTGCGCACGGGAAGAATCGCAGCAGAGACTTCCAATCCAGGACCAGCCATAGTTCAATTGCCCACGTTAATTGGTAAGTTGTGTTTGGGAAAAGGGAACGGTACCCATATCTTACTCGTTTCATATGAATTCATAGGCAGCAAAGTTCCGGATTCAAAGAAGAAGGGTGCACCCTCGTATACATTTGGTCATAAGCTAACCAGCAGGGATGACACTACCGGACCTGGTCCAGCTCAGTACAATGTTTCGGGGTTACGACCGAAAGGTAAAGACCATCCACGGGCGGCGACTTTACAAAGTCGTCCCAAGGAGTTGACCAGTTTTGTGAACCCCGGACCCGGCGAATATGATGTCCTGCCGGCGGCCAAGGCGGTTATTGATGCCACGCCCAAGTATACATTTGGCAAGAAGCCTGCGAATGCAAAGTTTCAATTGATACCAGGTAAGACGAGACGGTCTATTGGCCATCAAGTGTGCCACACTTTGGGTTGTTGTTGTTGGTTGTTGCTGTTTGAATGGTTCCACATTTTGGTACCACATTTTGGTGTATATTTGGTCATATGGGTTGCATGCGCATCACTAACGACATGGATTATGGAAAGGGCATCATCAATCAAGCTATCCGCATTCAACATCATCATGGAGACAGACGCAATATTGTATATATATGAATATCCAAATCATTTCGAATCCTAACCCCATGAAAATATCATCCAAGCAGCGTGTAAGTAAACGCTGCCTTAGAATGCGACATCTCTAGCTCTCTTTCTCTTTTCAATCTCAATCTCTATTTGTCTTGCATCGCATCTCAGTAGTCACAGTAGCTATAGCTGCTAGATACTTGTCTCTCTCTCTTTTGACTCCCAACTCTCTCTCTCTTTTCTCCATCGCTGTAGTCCTTAGAAGTCATGTAGTAATTTTAGCTGCTAGTGTAGTTGTCTCCGTCACTCACTTTCTCTCTAAGAAACTGTCTCTTTTGTAATATAGCATGAGGCACTTTGTACTTTTAAATGTTTCGTTGATTTGTTATTTGTTAATTGTATGCTTTTAGTAAAAACCCATGCAGATATTAAAACTTTATCAAGAAATCGTTTCTTTAAAAAAAAAATTGCTATAATCTTTTTAATTAAGATCCTCTTGCGTCTGCTTCTATGAATTCTACAAACGTTTGAGTTAGTATCAATTAAATAAGTTTAGTACAGTCATTTGAAAGTCTGTCTATGTTATCAGGAATTTGTACAATAATTTAAATATATAAAAAAATTAAAATAAAACACATAACGATTTAATTGATAATTGTATTGAAAGTATGAAATAAAGAAATTTCGATTGCTTAAATAATATATATATAATGTCAGCAAGGATTAAACTTAAGAGTATTACCATGATATTTTTTGACTTATTAAAGTATTAGATTGAAACATCATATATTAAATCTGCGAGGTGTTTTAAATTCGGCTAACCGAAGACAGCTCTTAAGTGTTTTAATTTGTTTAATTTGTATGTCGTTTATGATTTATAATTTTAATTTAACATTTTTCTCTTTAAACAAAAACACCACGTACCGCGAATATTGTGACAATTTAGGTCCCAACCATTATCAAGTGGTGCCGCTTGATGTCATAAAGCCACGCTCTCCTCGATATTCCTTTCGCATAAAGGTTAACGTATACCTAGTTAACAATCCAGGTAACACAACTAACTGGCTGAACGTTTTTGCAGTTAACGCAATGACCAAAAGCATTCACCATGCATGTACTCGTAATCTCACATTCTGGTTCTGGTGTTGGTTTATCCTATGCTCCTCCACTCGTAACTCTTAAACTCTTAATTCTTAAACTCTTAAACTTTCCCATAGTTAAATAGTTATACCTCGCAAGTGTAGTCTAAAAACATTACCCGTACCAATTTATTTGTTTTATTAACACTAACAGCGCCAAATAGCTATTGTCCTGAAAAGGTCACGCAATCAAGAAAGAATGCGCCACGTTACACATTTGGTAGACGAACTAAAATTCAACACGATCTGAATACACCAGGTAATACTCTCGTATGTTGAGGCACTATTAGGTAGTATCTAGTTAACTAGTTAGCTGTTGGATTGTATCCTAGAACTATTCGATTCGGTGTTTAACACTATCATTGAACTTGTAATAATAATTTGGACATTTATTCACAGCTCCTGGCGCCTATTGTCCCGAAAAATCGAACTTCAACCGGGCTCCTGAATACAGTTTTGGCATCAAACACCATGAGCTGCGTCCCGATTATACGCCAGGTTTGTAGACTATTTTCAAAACCACTAAAGTCAAAAGTAGTTGTTGTGCACGAGGCTTTTATAGGCCTGAACAGAATGTCTTAGAGCACGAAGCAAAAACCCCATATTGGTTTTCCATAATATATTTAATTTAATAACACTATGCAACAGCCAACTCCCCCTGCCCAAAAATCACATTTTGTGATACATATGGACCCCCTGATGCCGAAAATTGACTTTCAAAATTTTTCCTGGGTGTAGTTTTTATTAAATTTATTTTTTAAGTTTAACGGTTTTTTTCTGGCGATTTTTTTTTGGTGCTTTTACATTTTCATATAATAATAATAATTTTCATATATCTCGAGAAGGGCTCAACAAATCTTAAAAAACTTTACAGATTCCAAAAGATATTGAATGTACATACATATCTACTAATCATTCATTCATTGTTTTTAATTTAAATCAATAGTTTAACTAATATATATTTTTAAATTAAGAAAATTATGATATTTTTGTTGTTTTTTTACGATTTTTTGAATTTAAAATTCAAGGAAAATTAAAAAAAGAAATGCAGTAAGCTACAGTGGAGCAAGCTCGACAGTAGGAGACCCAGTACTTTTTGAGTGCAAAGCGTTCACTTAAGATTGTTCTTCAATGTTTTGTACCATCAATAGATGGCGCCACTTGATAAACATAGAGGCCACTAGCGTCTCTTCTTCTTCATTTTACCTGTAACATTGTTAGTTAAATTACTTCCGCGTTTACCAACCGATTGGAATGAAATTTTTAGGACAGGTTTGGACTATAGCGAGTATTATATATATATATATATATATATATATAATCAAGGCGCTAGTCTTAAAGGTTCTCTTGTAATTCGTCTTTAAAATTTTGTTTTTCAATTTCTAGGGGCGGATGGGGGCGTGGCAAATATCTAAAACAAACTTGATCAATGCAAGATATAGATGAATCTACATGCCAAATTTGGTGTCTCTAGCTCTGATAGTCTCTGAGATCTAGGAACTCATAAAAGGGACAGACAGACAGACGGACAGACGGACATGGCTATATCGACTCGGCTGTTGACGCTGATCAAGAATATATATACTTTATGGGGTCTGCCACGCCTCCTTCTGCCTGTTACGCACACTTTTTTTTGCACAAACTTAATAGACCCATTTGTACTTTTTTAAAGTACTGGGTCTAATTAGGTCCTTTTTGTTTTTAAAGTTAAATGGTTAGAGGCATCGTTTAAGGTATTACTTAATAAAATCGTAGGTAAGATAGTGAAGCAACAACATTGTAAAGCTAGGTATGGTTTTTGTTAAAATGTATGACTCCCTCTATCATATAGATCAGATCCCTATATCATATAGCAACCATACGAACGATCGGCTTAAAAAAATCAACATTTAGTAAGAAAAACTTTTTTTCTTAAGATATCTTAACCAAACTTACAAATTGTGTGTTTGGTACACTTTTAAATAGTCTGACCAAATTTGGTGCAAATCGGATTACTATATCATATAGCTGCCATAGGAACGATCGGTTGTAAATCAACATTTAGTATGAAACCCTTTTTGGTTTCTCAAGGAAACTCAACCAAACTCACAGGTTGTGTGTCTGAACAAATTTGAACCAAATCGGACTACTATATCATATAGCTGATATAGAACCGATCGGTCAAAAGCCGAATTTTACTCTCTGCACGGAGTATTGTATCGTATAAGTTGGTCGTTGCTGACTTTATTTTAATGACCAATACTTTGCGAGAGCTTTAAACTATAGCTGCATGTCATTTCAAAGTCAAACAGCGTTAAAAATGAATTCAGGATGGATTTTCTAAACTTAAAGTCAGATTTCCATACCATTCCGCAAGGAAATTACAAATGTTGTGAAAAAACATGTCTGCTTATAAAAGGCTCTTACTTCACTATCTTACCTACAATTTTAATAAGTAGTAATTTAAACGACGCCTAATTAATGACTGTAACCATTTAACTTTAAAAACAAAAAGGACGTAGTTTTTTTTTAATTTTCCTTGAATTTTAAAGTCAAAAAATCGTAAAAAAAAAAACAACAAAAAAATCATAATTTTCTTAATTTAAAAATACATATTTGTTAAACTATTGATTTAAATTAAAGACAATGTATGAATGATTAGTAGATACATTAATTATCTTTCGGAATCAGTAAAGTTTTTTAAGATCGGTTGTGCCGTTCTCGATAAAAAATTCGACAAGTAAGAGCACTTCATGAAAAAATTTCAAAAAAAATTGTAATTTTTAAAAATATTCTTAAAAAACTACACCCAGAAAAATTGCTTAAAGTCGATAAATTTAATCTTTGGGTTCATATCTATCATAAAATGCAAAATTTGGCTGAGGACCATAAAAAACGCTAAAAATTGTTGCACAGTTTAAATCATCGAATTCTGGCTGATTGTGAGATTTCTTAAAATGTGTTTACACGGCCGATGAAATTCAGTTGTAAGTGTTGCCAATTGCAATAATTATTATCCCAAGAGTTGACAGCTACGAATAATTAGTTGCAAATGTTGCCAATGCGTTGTCAGTCAAAAGGTTGGCAATGTTGTCGTTGACGTAAGCGATCAAAAGTTGGCAGCTTGAAGCAAAGGGTGCGCAGAGTTGGCAGCCCTAAAATGTTGTAACTGTAACTAGATTTAAGGACATTATTTGAATGAGAAAACAATTAAGCCTGATTGGAATCGTTTTCATTTGACTAGCACCTGGCACATACAGTCCTGAAAAATCCAAATTGCACACCACACCCGCTTTTAGTATCACAGGCAAAACAACACACGATGTGGTTGATTGCACGCCAGGTAAGTCGCTTCATAGTCTAAAATCTAGACTTTGTTTTATTGGAGAGCCCTCTAGTAACAAAAAAAAATCCTTATCTCTTTCAGCGCCCTGTGCTTATGAGCCCGAAAAATTTATGTTAAGCAACACGCCCGCCTACAGTTTTGGCCAACGTGCTCATGTCAGCAAAACACAAGATACTCCGGCACCTGGCACGTATGAGCCGGAGAAAGCACGCATGGATTACGGTCCCTCCTACACTTTTTCAAGTCGCCATGAACTAAAATCTGTTTACCTTACTCCATCTCCATGCTCATACGCCCCGGAGAAACATCGCGGCGATCACACGCCATCGTTTAGCTTCGGTGGTAAGCATGAGCAACGGCTCGATATCAATACTCCGGCACCGGGAGACTACTGTCCTGAAAAAGTACGACACGATCACAATCCTGCTTATTCATTCGCTGGACGCCATGACACACTTAAAGCAAACGAGACTCCAGCCCCAGGCACCTATGATTTATCAAATGTGCGGCTTGATCACAATCCCGCCTTTTCCTTTGCTGGTCGACACAATCTACACAAAACGAGTGATACTCCGGCTCCGGGAGCTTACCACCCCGAAAAGGTTCGACAGGATCACAACCCAGCCTTTTCAATGGCTGGTAAGCATGATCCAAAGATCACAAATGGAACCCCAGCACCCGGAGACTATTCTCCCGAGAAATCTCGTTTAGATCACACTCCCGCTTACACCTTTGGAGGAAGAAACGATCCCAAAGTAGAAAACAATACACCAGCCCCCGGTGATTACCAACCTGAAAAGGTCAGACAAGATCACAACCCAGCTTTTTCCTTTGCCGGCCGCCACGATCTACACAAACCAAGTGACACCCCTGCTCCAGGAGCCTATTCCCCTGAGAAAGTTCGCCATGATCACAACCCTGCCTTTTCAATGGCTGGCAAACATGTTCCGAAAATCACTAATGGAACCCCAGCACCAGGAGACTATTCTCCTGAGAAATCACGTTTGGATCACACTCCATCCTATTCTTTTGGAGGTAGAAATGATCCCAAAGTAGAGAACAATACACCAGCCCCCGGTGATTACCACCCTGAAAATGTCAGACAAGATCGCAATCCAGCTTTCTCCTTTGCCGGTCGCCACGATCTACACAAACCAAGTGACACCCCTGCTCCAGGAGCCTATTCCCCTGAGAAAGTTCGCCATGATCACAACCCTGCCTTTTCAATGGCTGGCAAACATGTTCCGAAAATCACTAATGGAACCCCAGCACCAGGAGACTATTCTCCTGAGAAATCTCGTTTGGATCATTCTCCTGCTTACACCTTTGGAGGAAGAAATGATCCCAAAGTAGATAACAATACACCAGCCCCCGGTGATTACCACCCTGAAAATGTCAGACAAGATCGCAATCCAGCTTTCTCCTTCGCTGGTCGCCACGATCTACACAAACCAAGTGACACCCCTGCTCCAGGAGCCTATTCCCCTGAGAAAGTTCGCCATGATCACAACCCTGCCTTTTCAATGGCTGGCAAACATGTTCCGAAAATCACGAATGGAACCCCAGCACCTGGAGACTATTCTCCCGAGAAATCACGTTTGGATCACACTCCATCCTATTCTTTTGGAGGTAGAAATGATCCCAAAGTAGAGAACAATACACCAGCCCCCGGTGATTACCACACTGAAAAGGTCAGACAAGATCACAATCCAGCTTTCTCCTTTGCCGGTCGCCACGACCTACACAAACCAAGTGATACCCCTGCTCCTGGGGCCTACTACCCCGAAAATGTTCGCCAGGATCATAATCCTGCTTTTTCAATGGCTAGTAAACATGACCCAAAGATTCAGAATGGAACCCCAGCGCCCGGAGACTATTCTCCCGAGAAATCTCGTTTGGATCACACTCCATCCTATTCTTTTGGTGGTAGAAATGATCCCAAAGTAGAGAACAATACACCAGCCCCCGGTGATTACCACCCTGAAAAGGTCAGACAAGATCACAATCCTGCTTTCTCCTTCGCTGGTCGCCACGATCTTCATAGACCAAGTGATACCCCTGCTCCTGGAGCCTACTATCCCGAAAATGTTCGCCAGGATCATAATCCTGCATTTTCAATGGCTGGAAAACATGATCCGAAAATCACGAATGGAACCCCAGCACCTGGAGACTATTCTCCCGAGAAATCACGTTTGGATCACACTCCATCCTATTCTTTTGGAGGTAGAAATGATCCCAAAGTAGAGAACAATACACCAGCCCCCGGTGATTACCACCCTGAAAAGGTCAGACAAGATCACAATCCAGCTTTCTCCTTTGCCGGTCGCCACGACCTACACAAACCAAGTGATACCCCTGCTCCTGGGGCCTACTACCCCGAAAATGTTCGCCAGGATCATAATCCTGCTTTCTCAATGGCTAGTAAACATGACCCAAAGATTCAGAATGGAACCCCAGCGCCCGGAGACTATTCTCCCGAGAAATCTCGTTTGGATCACACTCCATCCTATTCTTTTGGAGGTAGAAATGATCCCAAAGTAGAGAACAATACACCAGCCCCCGGTGATTACCACCCTGAAAAGGTCAGACAAGATCACAATCCTGCTTTCTCCTTCGCTGGTCGCCACGATCTTCATAAACCAAGTGATACCCCTGCTCCTGGAGCCTACTATCCCGAAAATGTTCGCCAGGATCATAATCCTGCATTTTCAATGGCTGGAAAACATGATCCGAAAATCACGAATGGAACCCCAGCACCTGGAGACTATTCTCCCGAGAAATCACGTTTGGATCACACTCCATCCTATTCTTTTGGTGGTAGAAATGATCCCAAAGTGGAGAACAATACACCAGCCCCCGGTGATTACCACCCTGAAAAAGTAAGGCAAGATCACAATCCGGCTTTCTCCTTTGCCGGTCGCCACGACCGGCACAAGCCAAGTGATACCCCTGCTCCTGGAGCTTATTTCCCTGAGAAAGTTCGACAGGATCACAATCCTGCCTTCTCAATGGCTGGTAGACATGATCCGAAGATCTCAAATGACACACCAGCTCCTGGAGATTACTCGCCGGAGAAGACTCGATTGGATCATACACCCGCTTACACATTTGGTGGCAAATACGACCCCAAAGTGGACAACCATCAACCTTCGCCATGCGACTACTCACCCGAGAAAGTACGTCTTGACCACACACCCGCCTACACAATTGCAGGTCGCTCGACAATTGAGCATGTTAGCCATACTCCAGCACCCTGTGACTACAGACCGGAGAACTGTCAGCAGGACGGCTCACCAGCTTTCACCTTCGGCATGAAGCTGAATAGGGAGCATATCAGTGATACACCAGGTGAGTTAAGAGAAAAACTCGAGAACACTGTACGCTTAGAAGCACTACTTCAATCCTAAACCTTACAGCACCCACTGCATATGAGCCGGAAAAGCACACACAACACACACCAGCCTTCACATTTGGCAAAAGAACTGAGATTAAAGTCTCCACCGATGCACCTGGTAATTAACTTGCATTTATAGCCCTCTCATTAGGGTTATGACCTCACTAGCATGTTGCTTATTGTGTATTTGTTTGTGTTTGCATCTTGTTTCTATATACGTCCTAGCTCCCGGACATTATCATCCCGAGCAGTGCAAACTTGATAGTTCACCGGCGTATAGTTTTGGTCTTAAAACCCTACCTATGCTGCCCATACCTGGTAGGTACCTCTCCCTATTTTCATAAGTATTAGTTTGGTGGCGGTAGTGCGTTGTTGTATTGGGAATGCATTGGAAGCATCGATAAATCTATTATTGTATATGTTTGTATCTGTATTTCATGTTTCTCCACACACACACACACACACTCAACTTTTGTTCACATTTTTTGGTGCTCTGGCCTATAAACCATATATGTATGTATGTTTCCTTGTATATACCTGTGCTCCTGAATTCATCTGCACTCACTAGAGCCTAGAGGTGCTTACATTGAAGATCGTATTCTACAAAGACGTGAACGACGCTTGGGAAGTCCCGGTAAGCCCCATAATGCCATCATCGAAAAGTATTTAAAGTGCCTGTAGTTATCAAATCGCTATAGCTCTTTCCATTTATTTACCCCAAGGGGTATAATGGAATAGAACTTCATCCGTTCAGCTTTAACCTCATTCTCAAACATATTTATCAACATAAGACGGAAATACGCAAAGTACCTTCACGGCAAATTTTGTGTGCAGACAGATATTTAAAAATTAAAATTATTGTTAAATTACTATAAGAAGATAACGCAAGCTATCTTTGGCGCGCCAAAGATTGTCTACCCTTGCAGAGTCCTGCATTCAAATGTCGACATATGACAAGCTTATGATATAGTAGTCCGATTTTATCGAAATTTTATCAGATTCTATATAACGATACTAGACACACAATCTGTGAGATTGGCTAAGATATCTAAAGAAAGAAAGACGTTTTTCAAACTAAAAGTGGATTTTTAACCGATCGTTCCTATGACAGTTTTATGATATAGTAGTCCGGTTCTAACTAAATTTGGTCAAGCTGTATAAAGCTATGTATAGCAAACACAAAATCTGTAAGTTTGGTTGACCAATCTTAAGAAACAAAAAGAGATGTTGACTTTGAACCGGTTGTTTCCATGGCAGCTATATAATTTAGTGATCCGATTCGATCGGTTCCGACCCTACATATGTACATATGTACTGCGTGCAGAAAAAGACAACCCTGTGCCAAGTTTCTTTAAGATTGCTTTAAAACTGAGAGACTAGTTTGCATAGAAACAGACCGACAGACGGAGAGACGGATATGGCTATATCGACACAGATAGTCGTCCTGATCAAGAATATATTTATTTATGTGGTCCACGCCTCCTTCAACGCGTTACACATTTCGTGAAAAAATACATTTAATACCCTCTGCAAGGGTATAAAAATAAACGGGGGCAATGCCGGGTAGCTTCAGATAGTAGCCATATATAATAGCCATGAAATTCATTTGACACTCATTTATAAAGTGTGTCAAAGATTGTACACAGTTTGTTAGGTTAGACTTAATTCTGGAAGACAATGAAGTGGTTGCTCCTCGGATTTTTATTCTTCTGGTTTGTCTCAGTCTTTGAAACCAGTCGATGTAAGTGACAAACTTTAATAGTTATATACTTCTTGGGTGTAAAACAATAGAAAATTCTTTATCGTCTCATAGATAGACCAAATTCAGCTTGTTTGGTCAACAATAAATATAGACATGAACGAACTTGTTCGGGACCGCGTCGTAAGTTTTATGCCTTCCATCGCATAATTTTGGATTGTGTTTCGGTTTATACCAAGTGCGCACAATTCCATAAACACAATGAGTATCCTACACTCAATAAATGCCATTGGGATTGTGCTTGGCACATGAAGGTTCATCTACCAAACGCAAATAAAACCAATAGTACAAATGAAACTACAACAACAACAACAGCAGCAGCGGGAGCAACCACAACAGTAACAACATCTGCCCCAGGTGACGGTACAAGCCCCCTGATGAAGGGGTGACAACAGGTGCAGTTGGTGATGTTGTTACTCCAGCTGAGGGTAAAACTTAGGGCAAGGTCATAAACGTTTCCAATTTGTTGGTTCTTTCTTTTTCGCTTGAATAAAAAGCAACTATAAAGCACATATTCATTCTTTCTGTTTCTTTTTTCATAAATTTCACTATTTTATTATTTTTGTATATTATTATATGTATATTTAATCACAATCTGCACATATAGTACGCAACAATGGCATTGATAGCACCACTGCAACAACCACAACAATAGTCACCGAGAAGCGCATCGTAAATGGTGTCAATTCAACAGGATTGGTAAATGGAAATGGAGATCAGGAAACAACAACTACGACAAGCACCACAAAGCACAACAGCACGACAAATGGCACCGCTTGCACTGACCTTAAACCCACAACCACCACAACAACTACAACAAAGACAATCACCAAAAGTCTCGGTAATGACAATGACCGATCAAAGTGTATAGAGACAACGTTGCACCACTCGGAGAATGCACATATCCAGCGGGGAAATCTACAGGTAACAGCCAAGGGCACCGCTGATGCCACCACCAGCAAGGCAGCCAATTCAAGCACACGCACAGTGGTGCAAAATGATGGCACAATTGTGACCAGCAGCCAGTCGACAAGGTCAAGTAGAGTCAAGTACGCTGTGGAGGCAAGCAGCGTGCAAGAGAAGATTATCAGGTAACCCTCCTTCATTGAAATTATTCCCTATCAAAGTTTGTTTGTTTTTTTTCCCCTGTTCTGTGTTTTCCAGAGCCGCCTCATCATCTCAAGTCAAGTATCATCTACTAACCCAGCCATTCAAACACCAACAGCAATAGCAGTCAATCCACATACTTAAATCTCAATTTATCAATTATTATATCCCTCATATTAATTCATTCTTGACAGCTCCTAACGTCTATAAGATACCCACTGTGTTGGGCAGCAGCAAGGAGGGACCTATACGTTCGGCACCCGCCTATACAATGGCGGGACGGGAGAAGGACTCGCTTATACCCACAATCGTCCTTCCCGGTCCCGGCTATTACGATGGCGAGTATACGGCCGTAAAGCCAAAACCTCCCGTCTACACGATGCGCGGTAAATATAAGATGATAACCGATGACAATAAACCTGGCCCAGGTGCACACTGTCCAGAAAAGGTAGGTAGATCCTTAAGCTAAATTAGTTACAGAACTTAAAAGGAACTGACCCACAGTATTGGGAGAAACGTTCGACCCCATCGATATCTTTTGGCATTTTACATTCCCCGTTCTGTGGCAAACAGGGGCATTTCATATTGCCTGAACGTTATACGCGTTGTCTACTGGAATATCGACCGGATAGGGCTTATCCTTAAGTGTTATTCTCTGAGTTAAACTAAAGTACAGCAATAATTAAAATCAAAAGAAATATATTAAATGAACTCCACTAACAAGCTTTTATTCCGTGTTTTTCTTGTATAATCATCCCACAGGTGAATCTATCCCATATGCCATCTTACAGCTTCGGCATCAAGCACTCACCCTATCTGGGTCGCCTGAAAGAGAAGGTCAACGATTGCGATTATGGGTTTTCGGGAATTTGCTGAACTTTGGATCTATTCCTCGCGCTGCTCAACATGGTCTCTTCAAACTAGCTTCCTCACTTTGTGTTGCAATTTGTGAATAGAAATTACACAGATTACACTAACGATAATTTTTAATATTTTTTGATTTCTATATGTAAGCTGAAAGTGTTGTAAAATGTTAAAATATAGACGAAAAATATATATTACTAATAGAGAAAAAGAAAAATGTTGTTCTGTGCGCTCCAAAACCATTATTTATTACGACGAAAACATACAGCTAATTTGCAAGACTGATAATATATAATTGATTCATCGGTGGATTTAGTTCTTGGTAATATCGATTTCGACATGGAAACAGGACTTGCCCTTGAGGAAAAAAAGAAAGAAGATTTGATTCATTGATGAGTACTTTGGTTATTCAGCTAATCTACTCACAGTATCATGCTTTATTTCACTTTCGATGATAAGATGACCACGTGCCATGCTCAGCATGGATTTGTACTTGGACAAATCCACTTTATGATCATTGGCGCAAACCTTCTCCTCGGCAACCGGACAACTCGATGGTGCACCGAAAAGTTTTAGCATGTCCTTGGCCTCAGTAGATGCCTGATCGGCAGCGGCACACAGATCCATCTTTCCCTCCTTCATAACAATGCCGTCCTTGTGAACCTTAAACTTTGCCACTGCCGTAGTGAATGCCTTGTTGTTGAAGCAACCCTTCGGTACCATCTCGCACTTTTTGTTCAACTTGACCTCGAAACCATCCTCGATAGTAATGATGGCATCATCCCCAGCACAGTTTTCCATTTTGACAATCGTAGCCTTGTAGCCATTCTATTGATTCGATTTGAAAACAATCCATATTTATTTCAACGCTCTCTCGGATCAATTGGAACCTATTTAACTTACACACGCCGAGGTCACGTCAATGGACAAGCAACTGATTATCAGGATTATAACTTTCGCCAACATTTTACGCGTCGAATTCACAATACGATTTTGGTTACGGTCGGAATTTGGACACCCCTATTTATACCACCGTTTAAGCCGAATTTTAGACTTTCTGGACCGCAATTATTAACAGATTATTATTAGTATTGGTCAATGGATATCGTTGATCGTTCGGCTCAATTGCAGCACTGATCGGTAGTCACTCGACCAGCCAATTGTCCATTAAGTTGGACTATATATTCACTACAGTAATGAGTGACCATTTTTAATTGCCACGGAACATTAAATTTCGAGTACAGTACGAAGTATATTTAACATGCATGTTGATGCAACAGATAACTCCCACAATCCCTATAATTTATTTCCGAAAAGCAATTTTTATATGTCTGGCGTTAATTATTGAGATTACTACAATATTGTTTGGTCGACTAACGGTCGACAAAGATTCTACTTAGTTAAAGCTGGTTTATTATTATTCTGTACAGTTATATGAGAACTTTATTGTTCATATTCTAGCACGCAAATATTTACACTATTTTGTCAATAGTTTTTATCTATTAAATCGATCAAATTTACATTCGCTAGCTCTTGACGCATTTCAAATATTTAACGGTTTCGTGCAATCGCTCTCCAAAGCTGATTGCTATGACACAATGCAGTATTTAGTACATTTTGCATTGGTCTGGCAGCGCTCATCTTTTGTTTCATAGCGCTGCCTCTGGCATGTTGTTTACTTTTAGAACTAGAAATTTATTAAAATCTGGCAGTCTTCTCTGAGCAACTTAACAACAACACTACTATTAACGACCTCGAGCTGTTCGGACGCAATCAAAAACGGTCGGTGAGCGCTCAAAGCGCGCGGATTTTCCATATCTGTTCAAAGAGTGCAGTTCAGTAATTGAGATGCAATAACAAATACCGTAAAAAAAAGAAGAAACTGTTTAAGCTTTGCTGACAACGCAATTTATTTATTGTTAATTGCGCGTTGTCGCTAAATGTGAAGAGAAACAACAAAATCTAAAACGTAAGCGTTAAATAAGTGCAATAAGTTCTAAAGAATGTTTAAATAATGTGCCAAATAAGTAAAGCCAAGTGGATCAAAGTGTTTATAAACCACCAAGCCAAACATCAAAATGTGCTAAATGCGACGTCACAAATATACATACATTTATGCATATAGTTATAAAGCGATACTGAAGTGCAAAAAGTTACGTATAGTATATCCAAAGAGAGAGAGAGGGAGAGAGAGAAAGAGTGCTAGAGCTACAGGTGGCGACAAAGCACCAAATAATAACAATAAAAACAAATATCTGATATTCCAATTCAAATAGAAAACTGTATTCATTTAATGTGTGTGAGTGTTTGTGAGTATTGACGTCTGCCAATGTCGCTGGTTAATCTTGGTGCAACGTATTTTTTTTTGTGCT
Organism: Drosophila neotestacea; assembly: GCA_035044365.1. NCBI lineage: Eukaryota > Metazoa > Arthropoda > Insecta > Diptera > Drosophilidae > Drosophila > Drosophila neotestacea. The sequence goes on from JAWNMD010000095.1 coordinate 793,786, forward strand.
TTCAGGGATATTATATACTCATTATCTACTGACCTCTCTCTCTCTACGTGACTGTATGCGTAGTGTATTGTTATCAAATTAATTTTCATTGATAAGTGTTTTTTAAAGCATGTGTCAGTGTGTGTGTGTGTGCGAGAGCCCCAACTTGAAAACGACATCGGTATTCCAGCGAATTGGGAGAATAAACACAGCGACAAGCCCGGCCAGGTAACCAGGCCGTGATTCATCGCTGCCGTGACTCTAGCTGTTAACGTTTCTTGCTGTTGTTGTTGTTATTAAAATTATGGTTGTTGCTGTTGTTGTTGTTGCTGTGGTTAACTGTAGGCTGCATAAGCAGCTGACTATGTCTATCAATCGCATCTAAAAAGAAGTATCTGTCAGTTTGATATCTATTCTTATGGTCATCTTTTGAGTTTTTTCTTTTTAAACCAAAATGTGCAACCCAACGTCACAACTTTGTTACGTTCTTTTGTTTTCTGTGTATTGTATTTTGGCAGACAAGTTTTGGAAACAACTTTCTTAAACCGGTTTCCTGGGTAGACGAACATGTTTCAAAATTTTGGGAACAGTTACAGTTCTCGCTCTTATCACAAATGCCATGAGCTCATTTTAAAATAAACAAAAACTTCATTGATCAATAAAAAAATAATGAAATGAGTCAGTTGTGGATACACTTTATGAGCTACGGATGTGTAGAGTAAAATTTGGGTCAGCTCCACAATTGGACGTTGCATTCGATTTGTTTATTAAATGCAGAATTCGCTACGCAAAACACTTGAGATCACTTGCTCCATTTATCCATCAACTTCAACTGCATCAAACGGTTCCAACTAATTGCTGTTGCCCCACAGTCAACCCATCCATCACTAGAACTGAGTGGAAAATTGCAGCCGCCAGGAGCCATATGCAAAATCACACCACAAGCCACAGGAGGGAACTGGGAATGTAGGGAGGAATGGAACTCAGATGCGGGCATAGCTCTTACAACTGTTAACTGTTGTGATAAGGCGGAAAATTGAATAGACTCGAATCAACTGAGCAACTCACGTTTTTCACACCTTTTCTAATTTTTTTTTGCATTTTATTGCATTCCATTTGCATTCGCGATCTAACGGTTTATGTTTATGATTTTAACAGTATTTCACGATTTAGTTTGTAGTTCCCTTTATAGAGTTCAAGTCAGCAAACATCAAAGAATGTGAAAGAGTGTTTGGTTGGTTCATTTGACCATGGAGGCAAATTTCGATTTGGTTCGCACCCCAGTTTTAATGTTCCCTGAACTTAAAGTTTTGCTGGAAACCTATCTCTTTTTATTTTCTCCATAATTTTTAACCGTTAAAATGTTTTTAATTCAAAATACAAAATTATTTTAATAATGTAACTCATGATATGAGATTTGATTGATTTATTTTTTCAATTTTTCCGAATCGTTTCATAAAAGCGGTACTTTTCGGGCTCGATCTTAAGGGATAAATAATTTTAAAGGATCTGTTCATGATCGGGTTCGGTTAACTCAAAAAAACTGAACAACTTTAGCATCTTTGATACATTTCATCATCAACTATTAACTGGAATTTGTTAGAAGACAACGGTAATTGAAATTCTGTTCAGGCTGAGAAGGAGCATCATGCATCAGAGTCAGCTGGAAACATAAATAAACAAGTAGAAACGAGTCTCATAAAGTATTGGAGACTAAAGATACTGTGTAAGAAGGTCGTAAACACATGCACATATTTTATAAGGTGGCACATTTGCAATTTGTATCTTCACATAATTTCAAGGTATAATAACAATTACTTGGCTGTTGAGGTCTTTGGTCTGCTTTATAAAATATTTACGGCTAAATGATACTATGTATTTAGATCTTAAGCGTACGCAAATAACTTACGAGGTGGCATAGTTACATCTTTTACAGGGTATACAAATGACCTTAGCACAGCCATTTGGATCGTAAAATAACAATTTCTTGGCCTGGCCATCGGGGCTATTAAGTTCCTTGGTCTCTGGGTGGTTTCAAGTGGTGCAGGAAGTAAAGTCATAGCCATGACTTTCAAGCTTAGCATTCACCTGATCTAAGCGTGAAGATTTTCCTTGCTATTCATTATGTTTATTTAGAAGTTTTCATATTTTTTCTGGTTCGCCTTTGCAGGTCGTAAATTGTGAGTGGAAAACTTGGTCTTTGGCACACGCAGCTGGCAAATAACAATAAAAACTTAATCTCATTTTCCCCGTGCACTCCCGTTTCCTTACCCCTTTCTCACTTTCCATTCTTTACTTCCGCTTGCAGTTCGCTTTAAATGCCAGAAAATGTTTTGAGCATTTTTCAGTGACCCAAATGAGAAGAAAAAGTGCAGCCGACAGAATTGTTAAATATTTATATGAGCCAAGTCAACAATTGAATGCAACAATTCGGGTCATTGCCAAGTAATGAAAATTAAGTGAAAATTGCAAACATATTGATATAAAACAAATTATAAATAAAACCGCTTGGGGATCATTTTAGCAATAATATGTACAAACAAACAATTTCTGTTATTTGTTGTTATTAAACAACAAGTCAAAATACTGTCGCCACTTTCGATATAAATGGGCAGATTGCCAAAATAGCTGTTGATCATAAAGTATCTTAGCAAATGGCATTAGATTAATAACAAGCACAATGAAATTGAAAGCAAAAAAAAGCCACAAGTAAAAAGTATCTAAAAGTTATTCAACAACATAAACAACTTAAGATACGAAATGTGTTTCTTTATTGGAATTGCCTTGCGGTCATTACATAAGCCAACATGTGTTAAACATAAGCTGGTCACAATGAAATTTTCCATGTCTCTGACTCATTCGTAAGATACATTTACAACTGTTGATGTCGCTCTGCTGTTGGCACGTATTTTCACTTTTCACTTTTAATTCATTATATATTCGCAACTTTCCTTGTTTTTATATAAAACAAAAAACCCAACGAGATGAAAAATTTGTGTGTATCTTTGTATCTGTAGAATGTGCTGTGTATCTATGCAGCTTCTTGGCGTTCATTAATACCAAACTTATCCGACATCTAAACAGTAATAAAGATAGCCACACATTCATATTGCAGAACACATGTTAAACAAGCTGATAAGCTGCGTTTCCCGTGAATTCGCCAGATACTTTATCTAAAGCCGACCCGCACTTGTTGCGAACCCAAAAAAAGAATATACATATGTATACAATATTCTTATAAAGAAATATACAGTTACAAATACTAGCGATTATATGTCGGCCTTTATCTTGAAGCGTTAAGCGGGCAATGGGATAAGGGGTAAAAGGGGTAAAAGGGGAGGCAACAGAAGTGGCTGTCGCTCCGTTTTTTCTTGCCAATTTATCAAATGCAAAGTTTGTTTGTTTTCTGCTTCTGTTGTTGTTTATGCATCTGTCTTGTAGATTAGTTTCCCCCTTCTTCTCTTTGTTGTTGTTTTCCTTGTTGTAGGCGGCACAACGTTTGCACTTCAAATATGCATTAGACAAAGGCTGCCTCTGTGGGGGCGTAACCAACAAGACAATCGGATAAATTGCACAACCAAACTCCCCGCTGGGTTCTCTTGTTCTTGTACTGTGCAGCATGTGGGTGTTACACTTGTTGTTGTTGCACCGTAGTCCACACACACACCCACACCCACGCCCCAAATACCCTACCCCAAAACTCCAAACTACTCGTATGTGTACAAACATTCTCTTGTTATTTCGGACAATTTATCAATATATAAACAATTAATTGAAACTCCCAATAAATTTTCGTATTGTTTGTCAACAATTGTTAATTTATTAACAACAATTAAGAAGAATGCGTTGTATCTGTAATTGACATATAATATTTTGTAACCTACTTCGGTATGCAATAACAGACCTTTTAAAGTTACCAAATACACTTTACAAAATGTTTACGGATACATCTGTTTATTTCTCTTATTTTTGTCATTCTTTAAATGTTTTCTTGGGAAAGTTGTAGTCTTATTTCTTGACGTAAGATCCCCAAATACTAGTTGAGCTAGCTGAATTATTGCTGTCATAATATTATTTTACATTTCAGTGTAAGTTTGTGTCAAATAAGTTACACAAATACTAATTGCTCTTCGGCTGAATACACGCCCACACAACGACACTTAAATGCAAAAAAAAAAAAAAAAAAAACTAATGAATTAGATAGACAGTCCTTCAGTTGGCATGTGTAAGTATTCCAGCTAATTTCGTCATCATTAAAGAACACGCGAATCGCGTCATGAGTAAACATTTTCGGCATAGTCTAATAAAAATAATTAGAGGTAGACCAGAGCTCATTGCAATTAGAATTCCTAACTAAATGTGTAACAGCCTTAGTTGCTGTCTAAATGTACCCTACAAACGGGGATATAAAATGCAGTATATTTTTACAAATATTGGATCAACAGTCGTAGGACTATAGATCCTTATAAGCCCTAAAAATAGTAAACAACAGGCTTAAGCAAAAAGACGGAGGACACGTTTTGAAATTTACTTTTCAAATCGATTTTCTTTAAAAGGGATGTGTAATATTTCGCTGTTAATTCAACGTGTTATTAAAATGTGTATAAGGAAGAGTTTATGTTACCTACTTATAAATTGTTTCGGCCAGAATAATATTTATATGATCCTACTTCTAAACTCAACAATCTCGGCGATTGTTATTTAGCTTCCATATACAGTTTTAGATAAATTCAATTTTTAAATAGCTTTCCTCACACTCACCAATATTGGTAGAAAAGAGTATTAACCACACTATGTCCGCAATTGGTATCTCCTGTATCAACCATCTCATCGGAAACGAAACTTAACCCCACAAGCTGTCCACCCACTCATAACTATGTAGATCTTGAAGAGTTACTACCTCCACAATCAATTGACACAAGTTAACTATGATTTATGCGTCGAAATGTAACGCCCGCATGCCAGTCGTGTCAGTCTTTACTCGTAGACAGAAAATTAAGTTTGCATCTACAAATCGTTAGTTGTCCCAAATTGCGAAAAACTTTTCAATTTGCGTGCGTTGTTCAGTTTTGAATTTTAATGAGCAGCTACCCCATCTCCACCTCCACGTCAGCTCCAGCTCCAGATATGTGTTTGTAAATGGATAGAAAATATTTCCTCATATTTTTGGCTGCATGCACATTTGGCTCAAAGCCAACATGTTGTTGCTGTTTCAGTTGTTGCTTAAGCATTTTTTCCAATTAAATTGTTGCGCTCGCAATGGAAATGCAATTGAGCTGCAAAAAACCACTTGACTTTTGCGAAGGTCTAAAAGTCACAAAGTCGTAAATCTCACAATCAGTTGAATTGGAAGACACTGAAGCTGTTATAGCCATGGTCTATTGGCTGCTCTAATAAAAGTACAAAATGTGCGACACGTTTGCCCAACAACATTCGAATTGTAACCATAAAATTCAATTTGTGCAAACCAAGTTTAAATTAAGGTCTATGGAATGAAATGGGATGAAATGGCCAAGTGATGAGGGTCAACAGATATACATATGTATGTGTACATACACTTGCCACATTGTGTGTCAGCCAAACACGTAGGGGAAAGTCGGGGGCAAGTGGAAGGAAGAAACGTGACAAGCAAAATACCGCAAATCTGTTGCACATGCAACCAACGCAAGTGCTGCAAACTTTTTTCCGTTTATTGGCCATAAAAGCCAACTAACGGCCACAATTTTTCATTTCGCTTGTATTCCTTTTCGACCAGTCTTAAAGTGTCAAAACTCTCGCCATAAGGAACAACAATGTACAAATTCCAAGCGTTGATGGAGCGCAAACATGCCACAAAATCTATCTTCCAATGGAAACTCAACAATCTATGTTTATAAAGAAATTTTGTAAAACAATTCAAAGAAACCAAAATTTGGATTTCAACAATAGAAATGTAATTAATAAGATTAAGTGCACTCGGTAAAAGCATTTCAGCTAAATATAAATAGGGGAAATAGGAGATTTATCTCAATTGATTTGGGAGAAAAAAGAAAGAGGAGGATCTTAAAAATAATCTCTTTTAAAGAGACTACGAGTGTGAGATTTGCACGACCTTGCACTGAGTCAAAGGGTTTTATAATGTTCATAATACCCTAATAAAATGTGCGCTACCTTTAAATGAACTGCGATAAGTTAGTGTAAAAAATGTTAAACAAAAAAAAACGCCTAAAATTAGAAAAAACCAAAACCACTAAAATAAAAAAAGTGTTACAAATTTCTTTCAAAGCTTCTTATTTAAGAAATTTCATTATGATTCATTCTGTTATACCCAATAATCTGCAATACATAATGTTGTCTTTCGTTTAGGCGACAAAATACAAATTAATTTCCATTATTTCTAATGAATTCCGATGGACAATAGATTGATCTATGGACGATACTCACAACACGCTGCAATTGTTAAAGAGAATGCGGTTGAATTTTCCTCTGGTTCCCCTTTTTGGAAACCGGTTTGAAATCCCGCTCTCTAGACAATCTGTAGTCGCTTCACTGGGCCGCATTTCAATTAATACGCAAATATTGTCATTTATGTAAAGATATTTACATGGGGGACACTGGGTTTTGGTGTAAGGTTTACAATGTGCATACGTCATACACATACACATACATACATGTACATAAGTGTAATGTGTGCTCTAAGGCAATACGATGAAAATGAGCCGAGGGCGACCACTCGAGCGTAGAGAGTGTAGAATGACGTCATAGTAAACATATGTACATATGTTTGAATGTTAAATATTGCCATTTGATCAGCTAAACAAATACGATTCCGAATTATGATATACAATAATTCAGCTAAAGCTGTTGATTCATTTCAAATTTCGATTCAAATCTGCTGAGTTGGCAAGAGTTGGTAAACCAGAAACTTGATGATCCCTTTGGAAGAGCTCCTCCCCACAGAAAGGGGCAAATTAAATCTGATGCGTGGGTCACTAATTGCGGACAGCAGAAAAAACAATTGCAAAACATGCTCATCTAGAGTTGAGGACTGGACGTTCCCTGGCAATTAGACGGTTGGTGAACAGGATGCAGGGGGTAAGGGACGGCAGTTAAAAATAGCTAAGCTGAGCGACTGCAACAGCAACAGCAACAGCAAAAAAATAAAAAGTGGACAGAGGTATACCAGTGTAAGCGCCCTTGAAAATTTTGCAAAAGTGGGCGTGTCACCATGGCAACTCCGCTCCACCGTCCAGGCAACAACAGAAAGGCAGCCCCAGTTGTACGACAACATGAAAAACAGTCTCAAGAGTCAAAGTCCAAGCAACATATTCGTACTTGTACATGTTGCACGTTGGAACATTCAGCAACAGTTGGCAACATGTTGCCAGACACATTTCTGCTACTGCAAGCAATTGAATTGAAAATGATCCAAGCCAGTTATTATACTCTACTCCAAAGTCTATAAATTATTAGAGTCTGAGAACGACTTTCTTTTCACTGTTAATATAATTGCTTAGGATATGCTAAATACCCAGCGTAGGCTATTTTATATTGTTTGAATAGTTAAGTATTGACTGCAAATAAATGACTGGAAAATTTGATAATCTCTCCTCGAATATTAAAACTATGTTAAATAGAAATTCAATTAAAATTCTCCTGTTGTGAAGGATGCACACTTTCATGTGTTTTCTACAAATCTCTAGAGAATTCGTTGACAAGTCTTTCTTCATATAACTGACTGAAGTGTCTAGGTTCCTAAAATGCCAGAGATTTCGGATACATGTATTTGAAGTCAAAAAAGAAGTGTTTTTATAAACATATTTTAGATATGGACAAAATTACTTGATATTGTTATTTTTTTACAAAAATAAATTATTTTAAAATTCATTTTAGAAATTTAAGTTTATTTCAAAATTATTTCAGTAATTTTTCACCTATATTAAACCTCTGCGCTTCTTTGAATCTATTAGAATCTTGTGAAAGATGCCCGTATAATTGAGCTGTAGAGCATCTACTCGTCGTTACAACGTCTAATTACCTGGTGTAATAGCATTAACTAAGTGCCACATCATGGTCGTGGCTAGCGATTAGTTTACTTGGCTGTCAATATTTGCAAAAACGCGTTTGGCACTTGACCAAAAGCAACATATAGTAAGTGCCTGCAACGTCACTCAGGTGAGATGGCTGGCTGAGCACTTTAATTAACTGATATCAAGCGGCTTATCAGAAAGAGATGACGCATGCTTCATGACCAGATCATTAAGGAGGGTGGGAGAAGGGAGGGAGGGAGGGATAGAAATGACGCTTACACTCACGATGACAAAGATGAATGTCTCTCTATTTGTTGGGCCCAAATGGCAATTAGCCAAGAAGTTGGCATTGTCATTGGCTAGGCTCTCTAATGTCCACGCCATATCGTCTGGTCTCCTGGCCTGGCCAGAACTGCCCATTAACCTCTGTTCGCCTGGGTGTGCCTTTAAACGAAGGAAACGAAACATTAAATGAAATTCCTGTTTACGACTGTCGACATGGGCCACTTGTTGTCTTGTCTCTGTCCGACAATTGTGTTGATGTGGGGTCAGGATTATGGATTTATGGATGTGCCTTAGGATATACTAATTCTTGTTCTCTACCCCACTTCCAATCCCATAAATGCGGCAATTGCTGTTCTAATTTGTGTTAGTCAACTTGTTTAATTGTGCATGTCTCGGTGTCATTTAGTGCTCTACATGTATGTCGCCGCTGGAGCTGGAACTGCACAGCCAGAGCATGGACACGAACATTGACACGGGACACACTGAGTTATGGCTGTAGTTAAGTCCGAGTTGTTAGTTCAGATAGTGGTGGGCGCGTGTCACATGACACAAAATTAACATGTGCTATTACAGAAATGTTTAAGATGTAGTTTTTACCTAATCTAATAGCAACCAATACTAACGATTTCATTTTCAACTGTAGCCTTTTAATAAGAGTTTCAATCAGGAAATCAAACCGAAACGAATATTCTGAACAACATTACTATTTTAAATATATATGTATAATTAGTTAAATCGGCTTAAAGAACTTTGTTTCCTTGGTTGCAATCATGCATTGAAATCGTAGCTAAGACCGTAACCGAATTTAATATGACTTTGACAAAACTGAAACTGAAACCGAAGCCACTATTCGTTTCAGTTTGATCCTCAAATTTCAATTTTGAGCTTTCTTTTTCAATATAATATTCATATAATATTTAAAGAATATTATATTATATAAATATTATCACATAATAAGTTTGAGTTTAAAGACAACCGACATTTCTCTTGGCTTAATAATAATTTAGAGCGCGACTTGCAATTTAAACCCTTTTTTTAGCATAATTTAACTTCACTCGTGTCTCGACTGAAAGCACGAGTTCCATCTCTAAGAATAGAACTTTATGACCTGTTGCTAGGTGGCGCTGCATGACATTTTACCGTTACATGCGACAGCTAGCAACGGATATCGCTTACAGCGGATGTGAGTGATTAGCAACATTCTTTACGACATTTTGTAGCACTGTGCGTATGCGTAACGTAATTTCTTCGCTTTCGTGCTTCCATTCTCCTCGCCTACCTCTCTCTCATTCTCCATCTTTCTGTCTCTTAAGCTTTTTTTGTATGCATTCAAACACTTTGTTTTTGTTTATGTTCATTCATTCGATAAAGAGGGGCTTCTGATAATACTCTTTCTTCCAGATTAACGGTTCAGCAGTCCACATACATAAGCATAAAAGCATACATACACTCAAGATGTATTTATGTGAACTCATTAATAATAAATTTATCAAGAAACAGCAGCAACAATAACAATAACAACAATACAACTTTGATATCCTGAACAGTCGATTGAGATTCGTTATTTGAGCCGCTCGCAAAGCGCTCGACTTAAAATGAAGAATTCAGTTGCGTTTTGAAGATTACGGGCCGAGCTTGACCGGAGAGCCCCTAGGCTATAGAGTGTGTGTGGCAACAAATTAAAATAATAAAAAAAATTATAATAAACTACAGAAAACATAACAATTTAACAGTGTTGAAAATATAATACTTTATAACAATTAAATCTAATACAAACTAAAAAAATAAACTATAAAAGACTTAAAAACTTAATAGTTTACAAAATGTAATAAAGTGCAAGAATTAAAGAAAATAAAATATAAAGGAAATAAAATCTAAATAGTCTTAGAAACATAAAACTACAGTGCAAATGTCAGTTTGAATAATAATTTTAAACTATTTCTTTCAGTGCATCAAATAAAACCACAAAAATAACTGTTTTAAGTGATTCTCAAGCTATGGCGCAATTTGTTCAAATCTAAAACCCATTCAAGCCATAGAAATTAAACAAAAATCATTAAATATATTTATCAAAATGTGCAAGTTACGCAATTTGCTGCTGATTCTCATTTCGATCTCATACTGGAATGGCATTAGCTCATGTAAGTAACGGTTTTGTATTCAAATTATTAGATAAAAAAAATTCATTCACTTCCTGGAAATTCCCTCTAAAGTAGATAGTGACTATATAAATTAAAACATTTTTTTTGTGATATTATGTGGTATTTTTATGCGATTTTCTTTCAATAAATTCAAGAAATTTCTCGGAACTGATAAAGTCAAAAAATATTCAGAAATATCCACATATCAACAAAAAAAAAAGAAGAAAAATACAGTAAGCTACAGTGGAGCAAGCTCGACAGTAGGAGACCCAGTACTTTTTGAGTGCAAACCGTTCACTATTGATTGTTCTTCAATAATGCGTACCAAACAATAGATGGCGCCACTAAGAAGTTAATAAACACAGAGGTCGCTAACGTCTCTTCTTCTTCCTTTTGCCTTTAACATTGTTAGTTGAATAACTTCCGTGTTTATCATCCGATTGGAATGAAATTTTCTGGACAGGTTTGGACCATAGTGTATATTATATATACCAATAATGAAGTCGCTAACATTAAAGGGGCTCCTTCAGTTCGAATTCGAAATTTTGTATTTCAATTTCCGGGGGTGGAGGGAGGCGTGGCAAAAATCTAAAACAAACTTGATCAATGGGAGATATATATGAACCTAGATACCAAATTTGATGTCTCTAGCTGTTATAGTCTCTGAGATCTAGGTGTTCATATTTTCGAAATTTCGATCAGCCGTATACTATCCGTTTATTATCCGATCCGGATAAAACTTTCAGGACAGGATTGGACTATAAAGTTTATCATGTGTGAAAAAAATCATATCGCTAGCATTAAAGGTGCTTTCGTTATTCGACTTTGAAATTTTGTTTCAAATTTACGGGGGCGGAGGGGGCGTGGCAAAATTCTAAAACAAACTTCATCAATGCGATAAACAGATGAACCTTCATGCCAAATTTGGTGGCTCTAGCTCTTATAGTCTCTGAGATATAGGTGTTCAAAAAAGGGACAGACAGACGGACAGACGGACAGACGGACGGACGGACAGACGGACAGACGGACATCGCTATATCGACTCGGCTGTTGATGCTGATCAAGAATATATATACTTTATGGGGTCTGCCACGCCTCCTTCTGCCTGTTACGCACATTTTTTTTTGCACAAACTTAATAGACCCATTTGTACTTTTTTAAAGTACTGGGTCTAAAAATAAAGAGTCTGGAATTAAGCAAAAACAACTCGATCAGCAGATACTCTATATGTACATTTATTTTATATGTTTAAAAGTTGTATTGTGCTAGACAGAGAAAGATGAAAACTTTACAAAAAGATCTTTTCCAAATATATTGCTATTAGCTACTTAAGACTTCAAAATCTAGGCAGAATACAGCTAAATCGACTTGTCTTATCCTGTTTCAAATTTCTTTATAATTACATAAACTTATACTGCCCTCTGTACCTTTTTGAGAACAGGGTATTCAAAATGATTTCAATTATGACCATGGAACGCTTATTGCGACCATTTCGCACAATTAAAATATGAGAATACAGAAAATACATTTGTGTTCATATATCATGTGGCTCTATAGACAAACCGTTGTATTTATTATATAAGTATTTATGTGATCCAGGCCTTTGCTTCCTGTCAAACCCACAGAGACAGTTCATATAATTTATGATCCACACTCGATCGTCTCATCTCCCAACCTCTCAATAATTGAATCGCTAGACACAATTGAAGTGAACTTCGAACGTCGCAGATAAGGAATGATTTCGGCACTGCTTATGAATGGCGCCGATAGTTCAGAGAAAAAGTCAACCACAAGAATACCATTAAAACTCATTAAAATGTCGAGTTTATAATTTAGTATGCGCCAACTCGATGTTTGTAGATCTATTGCACATTCCTCGAATTTAACACATGAGTATTTATAATACTAGAGAAATATATGCTAGTAGAAACTCAACTAGATCCATGAACATTATGCTATCAGCATTTAAGCAGCGTTCGCCTTCTGTTATCGCTAGTAAACAAACAATTCACTTCCAAAGAAAGCAACAAATCTCAACGACATGCCGGAGCCATAGCCGGAGTACTTGGCGTAGACGTAGACGTAGACCTAGACGTAGACGTAGAGCCTGAAATAAAGGTTCAGCCTCAGGCTGACGTTGAACATTGAGCGCTAATCAATTGAGATGGAGTTAGCTTGCCCAGTGGGGCAATTAAGCTAAATCACTTAAGTGCATTATTTACGATAGCGCCACATGATGCCCAATGAGAGAAGAGGGAAAAAGTTTTCAAATATAGGAAATGGGTTGACCTTGAAACCAAAAGTAGCAGATACATACCTCCCACATAACATAAACTCTGCAATAACTCATCTACAATGTGAATTTAATTTGTGTTTTTTTACCATCGATAGTGCCTCGCCAGCAACGACAACTGGAGGACAATGATGTAGCTGTAAGTTGTGGCGGAGAACAGGGTTCACCGCTGATAACACCCTGCAAAGATTCACTTAAACTGGAGGTTCAAACCGACTATACGCTAAGTTGCGAAGATAGCGAACCCATTGAATGGTGGCATGGTCATGATGGTTTCATGAAAAGTGAAGAATTTGAGAATATTGAAGATCCCAACCGACCATATGGCATTAGGCTCAATCTGTTGTCAGTTAATGTGGATAATGTGGGCGCCTATTATTGCATCAAATCATCGATGGTGCCCGAAACAGATAACTGGTCGGAAGAGACACTGGCGGAGTTGGTTAACAACTTTGTGGCCAGCACTATCTACGTCTTTGTGAATGACAAAAAACATTTGCTCGTTAACAGAGAACCCATATTAGATGCTCGGCAATACAGCCAACTGACTATACCCTGCAAGCCCGCAATGCCTGAAACGGAGGTCCTGCTGACATTTAATAGTGAGGTTAGTATATCTGTAGATTTCAGATCTTTAGCAAGCTTATCACAATCACACTTTCGCTTTTCAATATTTTCGCCATGATGGTGTTCTATTTTCCCTTCGACGTGCAGAAAGATTATATATACTCAAATAGACCTTACGAAAGTCAACATAATTTCTACAACTGGTCCGCATTCAATGCAAAGAAGGGATTCACATTTAACATTGTTGACAAAATTCCTAGCTGCGTCACATGCAAAACGAAGTCAAGTCAAGACGACTTCATCATACAGATAAATTATCTAAGTATGTTTTCAAGCTACTATAATTCAAGTATTAACGTTACCCCAAGTAGTTTACCATTCATACCAAACTGTATATATACAACATTTAAGATCGTATATACTTATTGCATACATACTTATAAATGAATAATTCCCATAGTTACTATATAGTTATGTAGAGAATATTATTTAGTCCGTATTTACAGGTTGTTCAGGTTCTCTTCAAAGTGATAGGAAAAAAAGTGTCTCTATTTTCACTCAGCTCTACCTATCGCACCTCTCCATTAAAACATCAAATATCCGATGATCATTTAAAAATATATATATATATTCTGCGTTGTCTGTAGACATTTTCCAGTGAGACATCCGGTCGATACGATCCAAAGCGTGGTTTCGTTATCGAAATACGAAGTGTTACCGATGGTGGTGAATATTATTGCGAGCCCAAAATCCCGTCTCCGGAAAATGAAGAGGAAAGCACGCTCATTGTTGTGCGCTTTATTGGTAACGGTCATATTGATAGTGAGTTTTTGCACCCCAAAGTTTGTGATTTGTGATTTTCCGTCCAATATGTGTCGTAAATATTGCTTTATACTATTTTTAAAAAACATTAAACAAAAAACACCAAAATTCTATCACTCCCCAATAAAAAAAAAAGAATACTTTTAACTGGATTTGGATTCGCACCAATGGCTATGGGTCAAAGTCGTACCACAAAATATCAAATTTAATGCATTAAACACACTATACTACACACACACAGACACACTTACTCGGTAGAGTTAAAAAATCATATAGAAAATGCTTCTTAAATGTGAGGTTATGAGTGCTAACCAATTTGATATGTACCGCTATTATTTCCCTCGATAAATGTATTTTCCTATTTCTATTGCTGTTTCCCCCCATCAAATTAATAATGCTAACTATCCCCACAAGACATCGGATTGGAAGATGCAACCATTATGGTGTCCACTGAGAAGTTAACTAACAAAACGCACGATGATTTTAAGGTTATGGTTATCGATGACAGTAAATCTATCAATATTACTAATAACGTAAATGATACCGTTACACTAACAACTGGTGCTGGGCATGGTGCATTACATACCGATAACGATATCGATAGCGACACCGATACCGATAACGATGTTAACGATTTCCAAGACCAATACACTGATTACTCAGCCTCGTTGTCCTTATCGCCATCGCCGTCGCCGTCGCCATCGCATCGTGAAAAACGAAGTCCAACGAAGTTGGCCCTGATGAAGACTTCGCCCTCGCCCTCAAGGGAACCAAAAGGGCGTAAGTGTTGTGGTTGTCCCTCTATTCCTGTTTTGGATGTTGTCTTGTTTGTCTTGTTTTGCTTGTCCTTAAACTTTACGTTCCTTTGTTTCTATATTCTTATTCTGTTTTCTTCTTGTTTGGATATGTGTTTGGTTTAAGGATTGTTCTCAATGCATGATATCATTTTGAGCATAATCTAAATTTAAATAACTCCCTAACATATCTTTAAATGTATTATATTAACTAACCTCTAAGGATAAACGTTACTACGTCCCCGTCTTTAATTAACTCCTTTTGTAAACACACTTATACTTGCATGTAGCTGTAGAAACGCTTGAGAAATCCGATAAATTATCAAGTAGTAATTGTAACTAATATTGAAATCCGTTCTAAAAACACAACAGAAGCATCCGATCGACTCAATAAACCGGTTATAAGCTCCACCTCCGGTGGACACGTCTATGAGGGTGGGACTTTTGACTTGGTTTGCATGCAATATGCAACCTACGGTGTGGCCTACGAAATGACTTGGATGACACCCGACAGAGTCGACCAGGTGAGTTCCTAAAGTGGGTTATCAACAATTCGAGTATAATCATTATATTATAAATTTTATAGGATCGCACGACTAGAACAAAACCACTTTTTGATGACACGGTGAAGAATAATACCTACACGTTGGGTCACAGCACATTAACTGTGAGGGACGCCAAGCTCACCGATAAAGGTGCCTACAAGTGCGTTGTGAAAGATAAATTCGGTAAAGAAGAATTCAATTCCTACAAAATTAACATTATGAGTAAGTAAACCATTTAAACCATTTTAAAATAGATAAACTTAATATCCTAACTATTTGATAGAGCCCAACTCAACGTATCTGCGAGTGTTCGAACCCTCCAATCATTATATGGTGCACGAACACGCGAATAAAACGATCCAGATGACAGCCAGCTTTGAAGGCCATCCACCGCCTACATTCAAATGGTACAAGCCTAACGGCATTGAGGTCTGGGAGACCGAACAGAACTTTAAGATCATCTCCACTGAGTCCAGCACAACACTGAAACTTTTAAGTGCTCAGTTAGAGCACAGTGGCACCTATGTCCTTAAGGGCACCAATGGCATTGACGCCAAACAACTGGAATTCAATGTGAGCGTCATTTCAGGACCTGCTCTCAGTATGGATGATGTATTTGTGGTGGCCGGAAGTGAGGCTCATCTCAACTGCACAGTCCGATCATTCCCTACAGCGGTTGTGACATTCTTATTCAAACCCTGTAGCCTAAAGCCCCGTTGGCCCTCATGTGGCTCTGTTGCCTCACAAAACTTTAGTGTAAGTATTGAGTCTTTGAAATTTCATATAACACTCTCTTGCAATAATATTTAGTTATAAAGAACATTTTTTAGTGCTCACAAGCTAACAATCTGATCGAAAAATTAATTTTATTCATATCCTTTAATGTCTTGTACATAAATAATATCCTATCCACAGTAATCTCAGAACTAACAACTTCAGTAACCAGACATCACAAGCTTTTTCATGACAGATATCCTAAAATTCCTTTTTCTATCAAGATAACAACTTGAAAGATCCCTTTTAACCAAAAAAATAAACTCTTTTATGAAAATATTATTTACTTTTTATAACCAAAGATTGTACATAAAAAACTGTATATTTTATACCGTGATTTACTTTATTTTAATATTAAACTTATTTCTTTGATTTTGTCCTTGATCGCTCCACGCAACATTTCTTGCCGTTCCGCTAGTCTGAAACAGTCCAGGAAATTTATCAGGTACTCGGTTTGCTTAGGTTAACTTTAACTTATATTATTATAATCTAGAAAATGCACAGATAAGTAATGCATATAAAAGCAAAAATGAACAAGAACATATTCCCTTTAACAGTATAGAACCAGCACGCGACCTGGAAAATTAAGCGTCGAATTCATACACGAAGCGATCTTTACACCCACAGAACCTGGAATAATCATCTGTGTGGCACAGAACCTAATCAAGAATAGTCCGGTAACTTCGCAGGCCAGGGCACATGTTCTCTTAGGCGATATATCGGAGAATATGAGCATTTTCGGGCTGGACTCGATGCGTAATATAGCCAAGGGGGACCAGGAGACCTTTACGTGCGCTGCTCTGGCATATCATTTTGATGGCAACTTGGAATGGTACCACGATGGCGAACTGGTCAGCGAAAGTCCTGGTAAGTTAATCACCACTAAGTATAACAAAGAAATGGTCCCTACAACCTTATCATTTCATTTGCATCATCACTTTCAAAAACTAAGTAGAATGAAAATGGATTTTTTTTTTAATTTATATTTTGGAAAATTTTGCAATGAAGTACTTTTTTAAATACAAATTCTAAAATAGATGATATGATCAAATAGTTGAAAAAATAATAATTATATCCTTATAAATTCAAACATTCGCATTCCTATCTTTATGTCTATCTGCATATAACATTTCAGATGTGTCCATGGTGTCCAACAATACGGAGTATTCCTACAAAAAGTCGCTTAAATTCCGTGCAATATCAGATAAGGATCGCGGCACGTACCAGTGTCGGGCTCGATATATTAATCAACCGGATAAATATGATAGTCGCGAGATCGATGTATATGTACATGATCCAAAAGCACCACAATGGGTTTACACTAATCTCAATGCCAAATCAAAGATTGAACGCAATTTGGGCGATTCTTTGATTCTGGAATGTAGATCTAAGGCTATGCCGCCGGCAACTGTGAGATGGTATAAGGATGAAGTCGAGCTAATTGAAACAAATCGTACCCATATTTTGGAAGAACAAACAAAACTACTGATACCACATCTCTATCCCAAAGATGATGGTATCTTCAGGTGTGTGGTCGAGAATCGCTTGGGCAGCATTGAGAACTCCGTCACGGTGGTGATTGCCAGTAAGTTAAATTCTTCAAAACTCTTAAAACTTAATAGTGGAAAATCTATTCTTACTCACTTTTCTTTTAGACCTACCCGGCGTTAGCAAGTTTTGGATTTGGATGGGGGCCATCTTCTTCTTTGTCCTGATTGCACTGTGCGCCTTCCTGGCCATCCGCTATCGTCAAGAACGTAAACGACATCTGGCATTGAAGGCCGCGGGCTTGGCCAACTTTGATGAGGGCGCTGTGGAGCACATTAATCCGGCCCTGTCATTGGATGAGCAAGCGGAACTGCTGCCCTACGATCGGGGATTTGAGTTTCCACGTGACAAACTAAAGCTGGGCAAACAGCTAGGTGCCGGAGCCTTTGGTGTGGTGCTCAAAGGTGAAGCCCAAGGAATACGCAATGATGAACCTGTTTCCACAGTCGCAGTCAAAATGGTTAAACGCACCGCCGATGCGGAAGTGGTGCGTGCACTGGTCTCGGAGCTAAAGATCATGGTCCATTTAGGCCAACATCTGAATGTTGTCAATCTGCTGGGCGCCGTCACCAAGAACATTGCAAAGCGTAAGTCGAAACCATAATTTAAGATATTGTTGGGTAAAAAAAGAGTACTGAAGATATGTATATCCAAAATTTTGTAGCTCAAGCTGTAAAAGATTTCAAAATTTGATTTTTGTTAGTATTGATTGAAATAATCATTAAATTCTAATGATTTGACTGCAATCTAAATGCATCACAATATTGCAATCATTTTGATTGGAAAAATGTTCAATTTGTAATCAACTTACATATTTAGTCAACTTCTAGTACATTTAACAAAATTTAAATGAGCTTACTCAGATTTATATCTCGTATCTTAATTAAACGATTAAAACCAATAACAGTTAAAATATGTAGTGGGTCAAATATGCTGGGAGTAAAAACAAATTTTGTCCCTGTTGGACGCAGTATATCTTGCAGTCGACCACTTTCGTCACCAGCGTTAATAGCTTTTAATAATAAAATCTCATTTCCTTAGGCGAACTTATGGTCATTGTGGAGTATTGTCGCTTTGGCAACATACAGAATTTTTTGCTGCGTAACCGCAAGTGTTTCATTAATCAGATTAATCCAACAACTGATCGAATCGATGCCACTATCTTGACCCAACGCATATCCGACAACTTTGATTTGCACCGGTAAGTCCACAATTTGTACATTTTTTGAAAGTATTATTACTACCTGAAACAATCAAATTAGCATTACTAATAATTTTAATGTTTACTAATCATGTTGTAATCTTGTTCTAACTTTGTACTTTTACAATTTTCTATGCTAACTAACAACAATAACCACAATTAAAAACGATACGTGATTCCCAATTACAATTTAATAACAAAACAAAACTCTCCTCACACACACATACAAACACACACACTCACACACCTAATCATAACTGTGAATGTGGTTTTACTTGTGCTTGTGGTTATGGTTATGATCTTCACCTCTCTGCACTGCTCTGATCTGCTCTATGTGTCTGTGTTGTGCCCAATTTGTTAATTGTGCATCCAGTGATGTTATTGGTGGTGGTGGTGTTAATAGTGGTGGTGGTAATGGCTTGAAATATGCTAACGTCGGTTACCCCAACCATCCATATATCAATCACATGAACTCGGTAAACAACAACTATACGCAAAATCATCGCAGAAACTCCGATAATGATCCACGGTCTGGCACACGAGCTGGACGCACCGCATCCGGCAGTTGCAGCTACGATCGTCAGATGGACACTTGTGCCACGGAGAACACTATGATGACCACTGTGCCGGAAGGTTAGTCTATCTGATAATAATCCCCTTTTAATTTATTTAATCACATTCTTTCCTTTGTCAGATGATCACCATGTGATGTCGAACAACTCGATACAGCCAGCTTGGCGTTCCAACTATAAGACAGACTCCACGGAGGCGATGACTGTGACCACCACAGATTTGGTCAGCTGGGCCTTCCAGGTGGCACGTGGCATGGACTACCTATCCTCTAAGAAGGTGCTCCACGGTGATCTCGCTGCTAGGAACATTCTTCTTTGCGAGGATAATGTCGTCAAAATCTGTGACTTTGGACTGGCACGGTCCATGTACAGGGGTGACAACTATAAGAAATCAGGTAAGTGTCTATATTAATATATCTTATATACAATATTATATAGAATTTTACATTGCTTAGATATTTATTTGGGTCCTTTTTTCTTTACAAAATACTTTTTTGTTTTATTTTAAATATTAATTTATGTTTCTGTCCAATTTTGACTTCTTACAGAGAGCGGTAAGCTGCCCATCAAATGGCTGGCGTTGGAATCGCTTAGCGATCATGTTTTTAGCACCTACAGCGATGTCTGGTCCTTTGGCATAGTGCTTTGGGAGCTCTTTTCGCTATCCAAGGTACCTTATCCTGGCATTGATCCCAATCAAGAGCTGTTCAACAAACTAAATGATGGTTATCGCATGGAGAAGCCGCCGTATGCCAATCAGGAGCTCTATGAAATAATGCTGGAGTGCTGGCGAAAGAGGTAGAGAGATAATTTGACTTTTGTTTAATGCAGATTTTGAATTGTTTTTATTGTGTTTAGTCCCGAGAGCAGACCTCTTTTCAATGTGCTGGAGAAACGCTTTGCCAACATGTTGGGTGAGGATGCTGCAAACGTAAGTAAAATTAAAGTATATCACAATTCTTTACTTAGATTTTTTATTGGTACAGCACTATCTGGATCTGAACGATCCCTATATGCGCTCGAACACAGAGTACATGAAGAATCGACCCACAGACTATCTGTCATTGATGGGATCACCAGATGAATTCGCACCTGCGGCACCACGCTATGTCAATGGGCATATAGTGCCTGATATAAGTAAGTAAACATTTCATTTTTATTTAGCCTGGATGTGGTAACTAACTATGCACATACACATACATACATCGCCTTCACACTAACCCATTCACAGGAATTGAAGAATCGCCCGATGATTATCTACAAATGAACACTGAGAATAGCACCGCCATCTTTTCACCCACGCGTCCCAAAGGCGACGCCAATCAAATTACAGAATTTGCGGATATGCCTGACATACAAACAACCGAAACATCTTTCACCTTCCCAGATACACACAACATTGGCCAACATTCGCCAACATTGGCCAACAACATGGATAGCAGTGCACACAAGCCGCTGCGCCGAAAGAACGGCATGCCAACGGTTGATTCAGCCGATCAGGCACCTGAGGAGATTCCAATGCTCCATCGAACATCCACATCGGATGATGAACGGAGTCCCGAGCAAGCACGCAGATTACCTCAGGTGTTAAAGCAAGAATATGGGATGCCAACGCCATCACCACGTCACCATGTCGAGACGAACCTTAATGGGGATTCCGAGAGTTATGTGAATGTCAAGCCGCCACGTAAAAATCTTGTCAACAAATCTACAGCTGGCGGAAGCAGCACAGATGCATTCTCGAATCCCAGTTACCAGCCGCTGACAGTTGTTAACGAGAAGGAAGAGCGAAGGTATTAATAATGGAGTACGAGCAGCAGCTGCGAATTAGAGATTTAAAATTAGGAAAACAATACTACATAGTGGTATTGTAGAGATATTGATATAGCTTTAAGTCGCACACTCACCCATATTGCATATTAAGCTAATGCCAGCATTTTATACAAAAGTATGCATATTGTTAAGTTAAAGAGTTCTAAATTAAATCATAATACTTCTTATGTATGTCTCATGCTAGCCTATAGTGAATATCTATGTACGTATAATTATTTTACTCAAATATGTGTATAATAAAATAAAATACACACATTTGTGTTTCAAGCCTAAGTTTGTTTTTTGGAAATACATTACATTACATTCAATATCGAAACTTTTGATAATGAGCTCGAACATGGTATAAATTTAGAGGGCAAATCATAATCTTAATCTTAAAGAAAGTCTGCTTGGATATCGGTATCGTTTAACGTAGTTATGGCCGTCTGATGTCCGATGTATTTTACAAATCAAAATGGTTGTCTAGATTATCGACTTGTATTTAAATTTCCATTGATTATAATCAATTATCAACTTACATTTATTGTTGGAATCGTAGTACAAATGTAGAATTAAATCCATTCCCAAATTTGTATTTTACGAACTGTCTTGTTCTAATTTAATACAGGCATCTATACGCAGTTTAATTTCAACCTCCAGCAGCTCCCTTTTCAGCTCAAGGAGCTCATTTTTCATTTGGTGCATTTCAGCAGCTCGAATATTTTCATCTTGATAAAACTTCTGCTGCAGCTTGATTAAAACAATTGTCTCCTCCTCCAAAGTACGCTTTCGTTTAGTTGCAAATATTTGTGGTTGTTTTGCCTTAGACAGTTCTTGAGGTCTGCCGGTCAAAGATATAGACTCCTCCACAATTGGATTTTCATTGGGTACCACTGGATTATTTTGTACACATGCCTGAAAAAGCATGTTATTTAATAACGCCTAAATCTTAATCGAAAACTATTAAAACTTACCTCTTCAAGCTCAATAATGTCAAATACTTCACATTTAATTGGTAATGGTGATGTATTTGTTGCTATTTGTGATTTACCATTGCTTTCTGATGAGCTAGATTGTTCCATAGTTTCAGACAATTGCATGTCCGTTGTTGAGCTTTGTGTGGCAGTCTTTCTATCCTTCAATTTGATCTTAAGACTTCTGTACTTGTCCCTTAGGGCCACATAAGATCGGTGTACTCCAGTTTGTGTAGCAAACTGTTCCTCCACAGCCGACCACGCTTCCTTTTTGCGTTTCCATGTCTCAGCACAGCAATTATTATTATTCAGAATATGTCTGTGAGCCTTCATTAGTTTGAGGAGTATTAACTCCTCCGAGGGTGTGAAATTCTTTCCCCGTTTTTGGCACCTCTTTACGGACATATTATTTAACATCGTATTGTCGGCAGGTGCTAGTGGGTCCGAGGTTCTTCTAAGTAACTTATCTTCTCTCTTTTTACGCCTAAATGTGGAATATTTTTTAAGTTTTGAATGTAAACAAATTGTAAACAAAATAAATGGCAATCAAACAAAGTAGCGATTAAACAGCTGATAAGAACATAGGGCTGTCACACAACTTAAATTTTTTGGCCGTCGGAGTAATTGAATTCTTTTGTATTCAAATTACAAGAGTTAAGATCTGAAGGTCTTCAAAAATTAGGGGTAAAAAACCATCTTAAATTTTGTAACTTAATAATCGTGAACCATTTTATATATTTATTGGAGCCAACTTTTCTTTAATAAAATAAATGAAATTTATATAAATTATAATGTAATCGTCGGCTCATCCAGCACATCGGTGCAAATGGGTTACAGGAGAACCTCATCGAAATGTCCAAAGATCAACGATTGATCATAGCCCATTATAGTTATTTTATTATTATTACAACTAAACAAGTTGAGGACTTTTTTTATTAGATACAAATAGATTCGATTTTGCAACTGACTTGAAGCTTGTTACCTATAGTTTACAAATGAAAGTTCAAATTGATTCACTTTCGAAATGTCAAAGTTGCTACTAGCTTAAAAAACACTAGTAAGCTTTAAAATTTTTAGCATATCTTTATTATATTCAATCTTGACTTTCACTTAAGTGATCAAACTTGACTGCGCTTCCTACTGAATATTTAATTTAAATACTAAAAAGCAACAGTTTCTTTAAAAACATTTTATCGTTGATAAAAATCGACAAACTGAACAAAATGAATGATATAGTATATGAATTACTGAACAAGCTCATTCGTTCATTTTAATGATCCGTTCAGGTGAACTTATTCAGGTCGAAACGACTTAAGTAGGGCTGCCAATATATTTTTTAAATCAAAGTTATACGATATATCAATTGAAAAGTGTCGTTATTTTTTATATTTTCTATTTCTATATGAAACTCCTAAATTTATAACTAATAATAATTATAATTTCAATACAATTTCACGATATAAAAATATATTTTTTGGAAAGTATCGATATATCGATATTTTGAGATATTTGTTGTCAGCCCTAGACTCAACTTTAATTCACAGAGTTGTCCGACACGCCTTGACGCAGGCACGGCGTTACAGTTCTTCTTGGTAAATTTAACAAACATTTTGTTAATACGCAGTGATTATTAAACATGACTTGAATAACTTTGTGACTACATAACAATCTTTTTTTTTTTTTTTTTGTATTTTTTTTGGCACGTGAAAAGTATTTTTAAGTATTTAGCAGCTAAGTGAATCAGTGCAACTGCTACGACAACTGGAAGAAGAACGCCTGTCTGGCTTAATTAATTGCAGACCGGTGAAAACAAAGTACAGCCAAGTGTTAAATAACATGTGTTGTTGACGCTGTTTATTTCAAAATTGCTGGGCAATTTTCAAAACACGGGGAGGCAGGCAAAAAGGCTGCAGTTTGGCCAGCGAAGTCGCTGCGGACGGGGACTGTAAACAAACCAACACTTGTACAGTCGCACACAAACTACACATACATACATTAGATTGGAAGGCAATCTACGCTAAATGAGCACCACGCTAAGCAAATTAAAGAATTGGTGCTCCAGGATGGTCCATTGACAACTAGTGAACTGGCTGCCACTGTTGACACTTCAATCGTTTCGACCAACACCGGTCCGAGGACTCAATTTTGATACGATTAAGCCGGTAAAAAAGGAAAACGAGTTTTTAGGATATTTAAAAGATTGCTAGTGACGAAAGCACAGATATATACAATGGAAGCGCAATTAGTTTATATAAATGTTTGGCGACTGTCACTGAAATCGGCCTCAAACATGTCCAGGCGTCGCATTCAAGAATTGAATGCCGGAATAGGTGAACTCCGGCAACTGCTGTCTTGTGTCGTTTGTCGTGAACTCCTTAGAGATCCTTATCAGCCGGCGAAACGCCGTTGCGGTCATCATGTGTGCCGTCTGTGTCTGCGTGGACGGAAGCGTCTGAAGCCGAGCTGTAAACAATGCAGTGACTGCTTTGACTTCAAGACGTACAAGGAGAACAAATCAATGGCTTGGCAGATACTCTGCTATAAGACACTATGCCTGCATCTGCAGAATTCATTCTTGTTTGCACAGCTCTCTGGGTACCGACTGAGCAATGACAGAAGTCTCCGGGACAGATCGATACCACGTATTGAATTGCCGGACGAACCAACGCAGTGGTTTATTCAGGAGGGCGCTAATTTTATAGATATGTGTGACACATTTTTAACACAGTCCGATATGTTTACCATAAAGGATATATCATCGCTACCAGCGGAAACGCCACCAACAACAGCAGCAACAACACCTGAACTTCCATACGAACAGCATATGCCAGAGCAGCTTTCGATCACGGATATTGAGTTGGAAGCAGCTGCTACGGGTGATCATGCCCAATTTACTCATCCCTTGCCGCTGATGTCGTCGAGCGCACGCCTGTTAAATCCCAGACACGTTGCTCCACAGCCCCAAATTGTCTCGTCAACCGGAGAGCCCATAATAACAGCTGGTTACATTGAACCCAGCTGGACTGATCAAGTTGATTTATCCGCAGCATTCTCGATGCCCGCTTTCGGCAACAGTTCAACCAATTACACCACTTACGTGTTGCCCAGCAGTGAACTGCATCTGCCTACAATTGGTCAGGTAGTGCAGATGACGCAGACACCTTTGGAACAAGTGACTGCAAGTACCTCCACTGCAGCCAGCGTCAAGCGTCGACATGCCGAAATGCAGACTGACGATATAGAGGAAAATGTACAGGAGCAAGATAGCCATGTGGAGTCAGTTACCAGTGCTACAACACGCATGAGTTTGCGTAATCAAAAGGCTAAAATTATTTCATCGGTACAAGTTAAACCTCCCAGTGTTATAGCACCTCCTACACCAATATCTGTAACAGTTCCTGTAGCTGCAACGATTCCCAAGATCGCAGCCAATGTAAATCCTAAAGTCACAAGTACTCCTAAAGTCGAAGCAGCCCTTAAGTCCACAACGAGTTCTAAAACCAGACCAGCGCCCAAGGCCGTAGCAACCTCTAAAGTCACAGCATTGCCGAGAGTCACAGCAACTTCAAAAACCGCAACAACTCCTGAAATTGCCACAGAACAGTCAACCGTAGATTCGACAGTTGCAACTGCTACTAAAGCCACGCCCGCTAAAGCGTTGCGAAATGCCTCCCAGAAAGTGAAATCGAAAGAAAAACACAACTGCCGTTGTGGCACTTCATCAGCTCCGAGTCTTATGACATGCCGCAACGGACGATGCGCCTGTTATTCTTCTGGATATAAGTGTGTAGACTGCAAATGCAATGGTTGCAAGAATCCCCATACGTACTCTGGCGGCGAAACTAGTGATGAAGAGTCTGAAGAACAAGGTTCAGAAACTGAAACAGTCACAGAGGAGTTGACACCAACGACAGCGGAGGAGACTCCTTCTGAACCGATGCAGACTGGCTACACTTTGGTGCCTCTAGAGAATCTACAACAATCAAAGCTTCCGTTGGTTCTTATACAAAATGAATGTGGTGAATTTCAGAGTAAGTTATCAACAAAAAGGTTTAAGCTTAACAAATTAATACAAGTTTTCAAACTTTTCAGGCTTTAACATATTTATGGGCAACAAGCCCATAGACCCGCCTCAACCTGACTTTCAGCGTGTACCTTTGCAAAGAACTGATGGCAATAGCTCCATACCTGAATATGCGTATGTTCCAGCACCGCCACCACAACCGCAACCATCATCACCACTGCCTCCGCCGCCGCCACCGTCAGTTGAGCAACCCTTTAAAAAATTTAAGAGCGTAACCAGCATGAAGACACGGTCGTCTGGAACGGATTGTACTTTGTCAACAAGATATTCACATATCGAGTCGGTCGATGAGTTACTCGGCGGCAACTCAAAGAGTAAAGCATCCGCTGGCGATGGTTTGGTCACTGACAAAGCACATTCATTGTTTGAGGATATTATGTCTGGATCGGATGATTTGTAAGCAACTAACTGCCTTGATGTGAAGTGTATGTCCTTGTCTTGTAGCTAAATAGTTGTCAATGTCTAGTTGTTTCTGTAGCTTGTTTCGTCATTATTTGTATCCATGCTCTGTACTTGTCTTACATATGAATCATTTTTTTAAAATGTTTTTCCGCTTGTTTGTCTGATTACCTGCATATTGTATGGTACAGGGCATCCTCCAGTCGGACAAATCCGACTTTAACACTTACTTTTTACACATTGACATTTATTTTTCAGAATATTCCATTGGGAGACATTATTATGGTTTTTATATAGAAACTGGTTTAACTGGCTTAAGCCATATGCCATTAATCATCAAATCTTACAACATTAACTTCATCCAATGCTTCTAAAATCATTTTACCCAATGAGTTCTTAAATTTATGTAATACTGTGTACAAATATGAACCAGACTGCTGAGTTTACCATTAATGGGTGATTCGATGGGAAGAAATCTTATAACTTATTGCTAGCCCATCAAATATTTTGAATTTCAAGCCAATTACTTGCAGATTGCATTTTTGCGCTTAAGTTTTGTAAATGCGGAAATCTTAAGTCTTCGATTTTTGCTGTCAGAAATAATTCAGCAGTTTATTGAAATTTTGGGTAAAAATTAAAGTTTCAGCAGTCAAAATCGTACTGAACTCTTTCTGATAACACTGAACAATATTCAAACAGGATCCGGAAAATGTTGAAGGATGAACTCTATCCAAGGAGGAGAATAAGGATTAGGAAAATCGATGGAGTAAGTGCTCTGCATTAGGAAGGGAGTATTTTAAAGGGTGACTAAATCGATTTTGATGAACAAATAAATATTATAAGAGTTACAGCGACAGGCCGGTTCATATTTGTACACACTAGTATATAGTTCTATCGACCGCTTTGCTCGAAATGTCCATGTCTAGTCCTGTTGTCCGAAGAATGGATTCGTTTGATACAAGAAACATTCTCTTCTGTTGAAATCTGTTCTTTCCCATCTATTTGGAAGTGTCTGTCGCAAGACAAAAGCGATCATTATGTATATAACATGAATTTACTGGAAATTGTAAAATTACTTGATATCCATCTTCTAATTATTAAGTGATAAAAACGTACATTCAAAATTGTACAGCAAAAGTCAAGCACCGCAAGTTAATCACTTTAACTAACTAACTTAAGTCAAAGGAAAGCAATAGTCAAACAATTACAGAATAGAATAAATATTTGTACTTGTGTCGTTCAACGAAACATCGAATTGTAAAAAA
Source organism: Drosophila neotestacea (assembly GCA_035044365.1). Lineage (NCBI taxonomy): Eukaryota > Metazoa > Arthropoda > Insecta > Diptera > Drosophilidae > Drosophila > Drosophila neotestacea. The sequence continues at coordinate 821,850 of JAWNMD010000095.1, forward strand.
ATACGTAATCCTTATTTAAATGCGGTCGCTGTAAACCAAAAAAAAAACAATTTTTTTATAAAGTTTAAGAAAAATTTTTTTCATACTTATAATACAATTTTTTTCATATGCATAAGACAAATTTTTTTAATATATATTAAGCAACATTTTTTTTTTTACGCTAAGAACATTTTTTTGAGCATGAAACCCATTTTTTTGAGCATGAAACTTTTTTTTGAGCACGTGAAAACAATTTTTTTTTCCTATTTTAAGACTATTTATGTTCTCAAAGCAAATTGCAATAAAAGAAATTATTCATTATATCAAAATCAAAAATGCAAAAATACTTATTATTGGTACTTTATTCGAGCTGGATGAACTTAAAGGATTGACGGTATATAGGATGCAGAAAAGAATGAATTTGAATATTTTATAATTTCATATTTTCATGATGTGGTATAGGATTATAAAGAAAAGCATATATATAAATGTAAAGAAATTAAATAAATATTTAACTACAGATTTTTGCGTGTTAAATTATTTAATATTTTATTGAATGCAAAGAAATCCTATAGATTTATTTGAGTATAACTCAAACTTCACTCATCTCCCACTTCCGTTGGCTCAGATTGGCTCACTCAACTTGGAGATTAATCAAATAATCGGAGCTAGACTCAAACTGAGATCAGCTCGACTCAGACAGTAGCTGTGCCCTTTGATAAGCGGCAGCTATGAAGTGCTCATCTCTCATTATCTGTTGATTAGCTCTCGCCGTCAGTCGTCAGTTGAAATCCGAGTCGATTGGAGGCAACATCTGCGTATCCGTATTGTTGTTGTTTTTCAACTGATAAGCAGACTTTTTCATACATGAATAATAGTTATTATAATAAGAAAATCGCATAGAAGATGAAGCCACAGATAATAATACTCGTGGCAATCTTGTCACTTGGCTATGCCATTCAAGAGCAGGATGAAAATGGTGAGTATATTGGGTTAATCCTCCACAAGAATTATTGAACCTTCGTCACCTTGTCAACCCCATAACTTAGAAGCTGACGAGGGAAATGACGCACATAATATTGAGGCGAGTCAAAATCGCGTGGCCGCACAGATTGTGGGATTGTTGGAGCATTACAAGCAGAAGGATCCAGTTGGGATACCTGGTGCTGACATTAAGGATCCAATGGATGTGCCCGACATATCCCGAAGCCTGGGAATGGCCAATCTAAACATGATGCAGGTGAAGGCCTACGGACTTTCCAAGTTCCGTATCGATAGCATCAATGCTGATTTTAAAGAGATGATGGCAAGTTTCTAATCATTAATATTTCAGCGAGTCGAAAGTTTCATTTCTCAGTAATCTCGTCTAGGTGGAGGGAGGCATTCAACTGGATGAAATGTTAATGAAGGGAAATTACATACTCAGCTCCTTCTTTTCCAAGGCTAATGGACCTTTTTCTGTGCTACTGAAGAAGGTTTATGCAAAAGTATCGGCCACTCTGATGGTGGAAAGTGATGGACATTTAACTACGGATCAAATTAAGATGGATCTTACCTTTGGTGACATGGCAATGGACTTTCAGAATCTAGGCTTCCTAGGCAGCGTTTTTCAGGGCATTATTAATTCGGCGCCTAATTTGGTCTTCGATGCGATGAAACCATTTATAATAGAGAAGGTGGACAAAGATGTGCGGATCGCTATAAATTCCCAGATTGAGAAAACGATGGGAGATCGTCGGATGCCCAACTCTATTACACCACTGGACAGCGCCATTGCGATGGGACGTAAGATGATGCGCCAGAATGGTTTGGATCCGTATCATCTGGAAGACATGAATCGCACAATGGGAGTGTTTAGTGTACAGCTGTCGAACACCTGGATCCATGGCATCTCTAGTGTCTATCGTGTGGGCAATATCACGGCTGCCATGCTAAACAATACCGTTTCGATGCGTGTGCAACTGGGAACCCAACAGATTACTGGAGCTGGTCAATGGGAGGTGGGATTCGGACTAATGACACGCATTGGACATATCCAGTTTACGGTGCAACATATACGTGCAACCATTGAATTTAGTCAAGCCCTGGACACCAGAAAGCGTCCACAAATCAACGACTTGCAATTCGACATGGGTAACATTCAGGTAAGATGCGATGGCGCCGGCACATTGGACTACGTCATGGAGTTTGCGGTGAATGTGCTGCCAAATCTCTTGCGGTACCAGATCATGGACGCCATCGAGAACCCCATTAAACAGCGTTTCCAGGAGAAATTCAACACAATAGACACGGAGAAGGTTATCAAAATGATGTTGGAACAATACGAAAAGGATCCCAACTTTATGTCAAATTTCGATTTTAAACTCTTACTTTCATAAAAGTTATGCTTTGCAGTTAATAATTGCATGCAATAATTACACAATTTTATTCATCTACATTTACTTCAGCAAATAAATCAAAAGCTTACAATAAAAATGTCTTTCATTTTCATTAGTTTTGCCAAAATTAAATTTATTATTTATTTCATGGAATACTTGCAATAATAATAAAATTAAAGTGAATGGAAAAGGAAGTAAAATTTTAAAGTTTCGCTTTAAAGTCTCAACTTTTATAATAGTTATGCTAGCAGTTAATAATTACTGTCAGCATTTAAATAAATTTAATTATCGACCATTACTTCAGCAAATAATTCAAAAGCATACAAACAGAGTTTGTTCCATTTTATTAGCTCAGCCAATATTACTTTTATCTTTTAAATACTGAAGTAATTGTTAAATTAAGGCTTTTTGGCGCGAACAAAGATTCCAGGAGTACAACTAGATCTTAATATTGAGGGAATGTGACTAAGGATCCTTGACTGAAAAGCAAAGCAACTGCAATCGCATATTACGCTTCACGCGTTCCAGAATTTCATCCGCCTTGCGTTTCTGTTCTCCATTCAGCGGCGGGCTAATGGCCTCCAGTGCCTCCAGAAAATAGTTTCTACAAGAGAGAGATTAGTTTAGTTTTAATTAAAAACATTTAAAGTGTAGTTAATACTCACTTGGCCGTCTCGTTTGTATAATTCTCGAGGGCATCGCGAAGTAATCGAATATCCACATGGGCCTGAATAGCACCCGTGTGGCTAAAACGCTGAACACAGCTCATGAGACGTGCCAGCTCCTCGGATATGGTCTGCACAATGGACTCGAGTATGGGACGCAAGAGTGTAGGAGAAATGCTATAGATTTCCGAGTAAACTCCGACTAAATTATCACAACACTCGTGCGCATAAGGACGAAGTTGTCCCAGTCCAATTTCCATTTCGTGATCCCATTGAAAGCGACCCAAATACATTGATGGTTCAATAGTGCCCACCAATGGATCACCCTTGTGCTCGACATACTCTTCCAGCAGGTTAGTGAACAATTGATTGACATTGTAACGAGCCGATTCAATAGCCAGTGTGGGCAGTGGGTATCCATAGCGAACGAAGAGTCCTCCAATGTGATGGAAGAAGCTTTTATTGCAATACGCATAGTTGGCCAAGCAGCAGAGCATGCGTTGTTCCCAGTTCACAGCGGCGCTTCCAACGCCAGACACCGACTCTGGCTGTTGGGCATTGGGAAAGCCAAGCAATTGGGACACGTTGTGCGTGGGCGTCTCATCGTCGTGGGAAGCGAATGCCAATTCCGCAATGACACCACTAAAGGCGGATAGTAGCTCCTGTAAACGCTGTGTAACCTCACGCTGCCCATCCGAATGTGGCTCTAAGAGATTACCCTCACGTGCCTCAGGGTGCATACACACAGATTGTACCTCGTCAAGTGTTTCCACCAGCAGCGACTCCAATGCAGCAGGCAATAGTGTTGCGCCCGGATACTCCTCAACACCCATTTCCCAGGTCTCCTGTGCGCCCAGCTTCTTGCAACGATCTGTGGCGCGCTTGAATATGATGGAAAAGCAAAACAGACGGACCTCATCAATCAGTTTCTGTATAATGTCAAGTGCCTCTGACGGCAAATCGAGTCCAATCAAAGTGGCATACGCAATTCTCGTATAGCGTAAGCATTGCGGTACCCAGGGCAGAAAATGATGCGTAGCCGATGAGGAACCAATGGGCCAGGCCAAGCCGCTGGTCTGGCGCAAAGCACGCTGATCGGCGGCAATGAGAATGGCCAGACGCAGATAGATACAGAACTTTTCAATGGCATTCAATACCATGCGCTTAAAGTCACCCGGCTTTGGATCGTGCGGTCCACGCAATTCTCCCGTGAAATACAATTGGCCAAGGCGCCACAGATCGGGCAGCTGGGAGGCTGCAACATCGCACAGTTCTTCGCAGAAATTGACACGACTGGGCGGCTGGCTAGGATCACGACTTTTGGACTTTTCCTGAATAGCAGCATCCTTATTGGCATGTTGCTCAAAGGTTTGACGAAATGTTGCCTCCAGATACTTTGCTCGCGCCTCAATGGCATCCCAAGCAGGATCCGTATTGCGTAGCCGATCTCCAATGGGAGTGCCACTCTGTTGAAGCTCCAAGGCAGTCAACGCCTTAATCACCTTCTTTTGTTGCTCCACACTCTGTGGCATCTTCACCACCTTTTCGTGCAGCTGTCGTCGTATCAGCAAAATGCGCTGATCCACCTCTTCCAAAACCTTACGAAATATAGCTAGCTCCGTTTTGCCAAACAAATTCTTGGCACGCGAATAATCGTTTACAACGATGTCATATTCTCCTGCCTTGGCACGACGGTCCACAGCATTGGGCAGACAAAATAAAAACTTGTGGCGGGATAGAGCAAAAAGTACAGAGCGTGTGGAATCTGCCTTCTCCTTGCGTACTAACACATCCGTAAAGATCTTTTGGGATTCACTAATCGAATCTGCAAGTGGTAAAATAAATTAGTTTTAGTTTTAACTCAAAATAAAGTACAAAACTCACTTTCAATGGACTGTTCGAGTATATTAAGAGGCTCGCTGCCATGTAGTTTAACATCTTCTTGCAATTTATCCCTGATGTTCATCAGCGTGTCAAGCTGATCAATCACGGATCCGGCATTTGATTTTAGAAACGACAATTGTCCTTCCTTTTGACTCTCCACTTTGCGTTTGAGATAAGCCAAACCTGCCTTTAAGTCCTCAAACGAAGTGGCCAAGTGATTTTCGAGCAGAAACCAAGCTGGTGAGAAACTCTCCTGGGACAAATCACCAGAGGCATCGGGAAATAAATCTCGCAAGTCTTCAGGAATCTTCTGCTCATTCCCTTCTATGGACAAGCCCAAGGGATCCTCTTGCGTTAAACCAGATTGGGCCAGCGTTCGTCGACCCCAAGCAAAATTTTGGGAGGGTGACTCCTCAATCCACACGGCAGATTCCTTGAGAGGTCCAATTGTCTCATGGTAGGCACGAAATTGAACTGTGGATGTGCCCACGCCCCCACTATTGGTTGTAACTATGATATCACCCTTACCTTTGGCTGGACCAGTTCGTGCTATAATTTTGTTGGGTGATTTCCACTCAGCGGATAGCAAGCAATCAGAACCGCAGATTTTAAGACCTGTAAAACCGTATAAATAAAGGATTAAA